>JAQIWH010000640.1:0-43738 GCA_034695005.1 Cryptops parisi | reverse complement strand
CTGATGACTGCTACCTACTTTTACAAATGCACAAGAAAAGAACGACAATAAGAAGATGGCGGCACGAAAAAAAGGTGATTGGTGCCGAAACCCTTAACAGAAAAAACCAGAAAATACATAAAAGGGGAGAAGACTGAAAACGATTCTAAATCTCCAGGATCTGGACCGATACAGGTCGCAGTAAAGGTAAGCTTGTACACGTTGTTTTCGCGCCATTTGAGACACGCTATAGAAGATAGGCCGCCATATTAGTTTCTTTCTCTTCTCTTTCCAACTTTTTACACTGTATATTGTTCAATGAGCGTCAGTTGAAGCAATTTGACGTTAATAAAATAACCACCAAACCAACTACTTTCGACAAGTTCGAATTGTTTCTTTGAGCTTTGTTTGAAAAGAGGAACTTGTTAACCTTTTAGTGAATAGTTTTTTGTTTGTTTGTTTTAAATATGAAATTATATATAAAAGGTCTAATGGGAGAAAAGAGGCGTGAGAAATTTGCAGATGGGATGGCCATGTTTGCCAATGAAATCACGTCGCTCTGAGGTCAGGTTTTATTAATCGGCTGCCTCCACGTCCATTCTGAGGTTGCTTCAATTTGGAAAGTGGCAAGTTTAGGTTAAAAAAAAAGAATGAAAAAGAGAAAAAAATAATAATGAAGAAAACATCTGGAAAGTGTTTTCTACAAAAGTCTGGTAGGTGTCTAAAATTTTTGTCTATTTGCGAATACGCTTGGAGACCGACCGCAAACCTTACTAACACACAAAAAAAAACTAACGCAAACAACAAACAATTCTTCACACGTAAACGATGGTCAAACTTTGCGAAAAAAAGTTTACTTCCAAAGTGAAACACCATTGTTTTTACTTTATGAAATTCATAAAGTGTAAAACTACCTATTTAAATACGCATTTCTTAAAGTTATTCAGTGAATCAGCAATAGCTCCTATAATAATCATGTGCCATTGGATTAATAAGTAAGATATTCATAGAACCAGCAATATGAATGTGTGGTATGCTTTAACAACTGAACTTGAAATCAACAATTTCAAGTTTAATTACCTAACAATTTATTTAGTTAGTCAAGTGTCTGGCACTTCTTGGGGTTCTCCCTTTTCGTCCTGTATCATAAAAGCTTATCCCATCCGTCATTTCCATATTTCCTAATTAAATAACGTCTGTGGGCCAAATGACCTAGCCGTAAGGCCAGTCGGTGCCTTCGTTAAACTCGAAGAACCTACCTATTTAGTTATATGAAGACCACATTTCATGACAGTTTATTAAAGCGGCTGTCAATTCAAAAAAGTAAACAAAATAAAAAAAATTTAAAACTGTACAGATACTTTGTGAACACGCTGTAGCTATAAGTTTGATTCACACTGTACATAGACACTGAAGTAAATATTAAAATTGTGAATTTTTATAGACACTAAATATAATGTAACGTTTGATCATTTTTATAACTCTTATTTACTAAACGTGGAAAACATGTTTTCTCTGTTTTCCTAGAAATCCTTTAACTTTAAAACATAGTTTCCAAGCGTAAAGAGGTTGACTCGAAAAGGGGTTTCATGAAACGCCCTTTGGCAAAAACAGCCCACGAAAAGTCGAAGAAAAAAAAAGGGGGCTGGGGAAAAGTACTTGTAAAAGAGATTATGGGGATCACACTACACGTGTGAGGGCGAGATTATGGTAAAGCAACTGTGTGTTCTCCTAGTAAAAGCTTGTGGCAAAAGGTCGTCCCCAGTTTAATCAATGATCCCTCTTATACGAATCGACTGCAAAGTCTCTATAAAAATGAAGACAAATCGCCCACTTAAAGCAGATGGAGCACGCACGCGTTCACTCACACACACACACACACACACACACACACACACACACACGAACTGTAAGAAAATCACCTCGCACCGGGTGGAAAAGTTATTCATATATAGTGGCCAGTGCCCAAAACCGCAAAGCAGTCGACCACGAAACAATAAAAACTTTTATGATATTCGCTCTCGATAGTAAACACACGATAATAAACAGTTATTTGATCTGTACCAAACTTTACGGCGAACCCATGCAGGGATGGACAAGGCAAAAAGAGTTCAGGTCTACAACTTTTTTATTTATATATAAAAAAAAGCACACGCACGCGAAGAAGCCGTTTACGACTTTTCAATGGACCCTGTATTGGAAGAAAAATGAGATTTATCGAAAAAAAAAAGTCTTTGCTTTTTCAATTGAAACTTTTCACAACTTTATATTCACCTGTAGTGACATAAAAATGATTTAACTTGTGAATGGATTTATTTTAGTCCTTATGAATAGATAATTCATTTATAGTACATAGTAACAAACAAGGAATTCATTTACGTATAGAGAGATGTATGCAGTAGATTCTGTATATTAAGTTTATGAATATATTTGTTTTATATAGCAACTCATTCAAATGATTGTTTTTATAGTTAAACAAGTTTACAAACCACGTATACTAACTAGTTTCAACAATCATCACAAAACTTCTTTCAGTTTATTATATTCATTCATCTATTCATCTACCAATTTCTGTTACAATCACAGGTATTCACTATAAAAATTAAAAATTAAATAAATGCGAAATTTTATGACGTTTATATAAACTTGACGAATGCTGATGAAATTTTTTTATAAGACAAACTATTACTCGTCTTTGCAAATTGTCATTTTATCGGTTGTACAATATGTATTTTCATGTTTCAATGTCTTCGACTGCATTAACCTGATGTGAAACGATTTATTTTTTCTTAATACATGATGCTTATAGTCATATATATCATGCAAAAGTAAACAACACAACTTCTAAGCACTCAACTTTTCATAAACTTTGACGGTAAGAATTGGTTGGAGGGGAAAAAACCCGACCTACATAATTTAGCGATCATTTCTTAGAACTGCCACAATCCTTGGAGCAGTGCCTCGCTCAACTGGTATTGATCAAGACCCCTAAAGTGATCCAAACCAGAGTCGGTCATTTGGGGGCCGAGACGAAACTATGTACAAGAGCTCTTCACTCGAAACGCGTCGCCACAGCCAACCCATAAAATCGGTCCATTACCGAATCGACACAAGAGCCTCGACCAATCCGCTTTCGCCATCACCCAACTCCCTTCATCAGCAGAAGATCCAGAATGGGTTGGGTGATTCCAGAACACGCGAGGGCGGGTTGCTTTTAACCCTTCTTCCTCTCTCAAAAACCCCCAGCCAGAAAAAGAAAACGCCTAAAGTTTGGGCCGTTGGAAAAGGGCAAACCCTGCTAAGAGGTTAGCCCATGAAAAGGAAACCTCCTTACTTTTCGAATACTGTATAAGAGACCTTCCCAATGTCCTGACCTCTTGGCCAGCACCTAAACTTGTTGGGGGTCCCTGTTTCGTTTTCACGGCGCGAGTCGAGTCGTAAATTCGCTTCGTTTTACGGGCATTGATCGTTACCAGTGGCGTGGGAGTGGCGCCAACGACTCACCCTTTATACTGCCCCCACCTCCCTTTTGCACACGGTCCACTTTTATCCCACACATACACACTCACGTCTATGCTTAATCAGGAAAGCAGACAACGACTATAGCCCAAACGTCGAGCCAAAATAACCCCACTCCCACCCCCAAGGCGGTGTAATTACTCTTTCCATTTTCAAGCTAAAGCTTTAAATGAAGAAAATCCCCCCCTCCCAGTCGGAGCACCCTCTATACTCGGACCAAACTCCTCGGTAATCGCTACTGTGTAAAAGTAAACACCAACCCCGTGGATCATAAACTGAGTCCTCCCCCCTCCCTTTGCCTTGCCTTTAACCCTATTGGCGAAGTAGAAAGCTTTCTTTGCACGGCAGCAATGGGAAGCCATGTTTATTCCATTTCTCACAAAAGCAGATAAGACAACAACCCTGCTACTAGCAAAGCGGGTTTATGACGTTAACTTTTAACACCGAGCAATAATTGAAATGGGTCGTAAACAAGTAAAGAAGGCGCCCTCTTGGCGTGCTAGACAAGCTTTGGCGAAAAGAAGTGAGAACGAGAGACTAAAACTTTGGCGCGAGAAAGTTACCATTCTGGTGACCGAATGGTGAAGAATCGGCGTGTTAAATACAGCAATTAAAATTTTACGAAACGCAGTAATTCTTTTTCTTCTCCACATTTTTTTTCTTCTTCTTCTTCTACTTTACTTCGTCTTTGCCTCTCTCTCCATCCAAGGCTAGGTTTCCTTCAACTTTTATTCTTTTCACACACGAACCGCAAACGACGACGGGACACTTAAAACCTTAACTGATAAGACTCAACACGTTGACATTGGGTAACTTTTAAAACCGTTTGCCAAGCTAAACGCCTTGATGGAAAACGCGATTATACACACACAAAACGGTTTAAACGCTTTCGGTTACGATTTCAAACCCCTTTTATCTCGTTTTCCAAAACTCTAATGAGGAAAAGTTATGGCCGGAAAAATCATTTTTTTTCCGAACTTGTAGCCGAAGAAACCTCGTCTTATCAACACAATTGCTCTTATACATCTGCCTTTTCTTTCGTACACAGCTAGATTACATTACAACGTTGAATCCATTCCGTACTTACATTTTCACAGTTAAATTAATTTTTACGCGCACGATATTTGAAAAAACGATAATAAGTAGTTCAACATACATTCGCATACACGCGCATTAATGGTGAACTAAGAGGCTAATAAGCATAATTTAAAAGAGATTTTCAAGTTTAGGAGGGTTTTTCAGATTATGGTTTGAACGATTCTTTACACCACACTGCCGGCATGGACATTTTAAATCCAATGTCTAAAGTTTTCAAAGTTAGTCGACCCAATGCAGTTTACGTCATCAGCAAAAGACAATACCAGTATATTAAGACATACATAAGTAGTTACAGGATACAATAAAAGCTACAACATTTGCAGCATTGGCCTCCAAGTGAAACGAAAACCCCATCGGTGGCACCAAAAGTTAGGGTGCCAATCACAGCGTCACGTCAAGTACTTCAAACAAATGTGTGAATCGATTTTACACGCGAATCTGAACTCAACTAATGCATATAATTAATTCGATTTCGTTATTTGTTAATTAACGCTTTGCTAGTGTTAGTCAAAGGGAAAAGGTAGTAAACGATTCGAAGTTGGGACGATATTAATTCCAACTCTTCCCACCACTGACATCGGAGAAGGGTTTAATTAATAAAATCGATACTCGTTGATAGCATCGATTTTTGCCCTTCGATCCCCCTCGAGACGCGACTATTAACGTGGTATTAATGATACTGCAATATAATGTTCGAGGCTCGCGGCCATTCTAGGAAAATTTTCGCAACTACTAATTACACCCCGAACCAGCTTTTCCTCATCAACGCCAAACTTTTACTTCAAAAACTATCGATTTTACAACCGATATTTCATTATCCTTCACAACGACCCGTTCATCTACCTTTAACACAGTTTGCACTATTTCTAAGCTTATGAGATAATTCTAAAATTATATACGAAAAACTAGTAAAAGTGTGTCATAAAGACCTTTCTACTACCAACCCAACTATAACTACCAATATAAAGAAACCGTGTGGACCAATCTTAGATCAGCTTATATTAATGTAACCGTGTAGACCAATCTTAGATCAGCTTATATTAATGTAACCTAGACAATCACATAGACGCGTGGTTCTTATTGGCAGTTAGATCGGGGAAGTGAGAAAAATGATTTTCTGTGCTTCTTTATGAAATTATTATTAAAATTAAAATCGAATTTGAGAAAATTAAATGTAAACTAATTTCATAACCAAACTTTCAACACCAAGCATAACATTTTTTCTTCATTTCAACATGAGAGACAATATAGCAATAAAAACCGTACCCAAAACAAACATAATTTGAAAGGCTCGATTTTATGTGCAGGTTTTAATGCTCTAGTATAAACACGTTTCATTCTATCCAATCCACAAACATTCACGTTAACCGAACATGACAAAAAAAAAATAACAACTGCTATGTATGCCTATTATATTACAGACCTTAAAGAAAAACTAATTTCATGATACTAATTTCGTGGTGGTAACAAAAATTTAATGGACAACCTGATTAGTCACGAATCGAAACGAACTTGACATTTCTTCGCTAATGATGTAAAACAAAAATGTCACCTTTGCAAGTTTCGTAAATAAAAGTTAAGAAATGTAACAAAAAGAGGAAATCTTAATTATATCACGAATCGGTTTCATCGTATTAAGAGTGTGTGTAAACAGCAAACCCCTTTTACAGCTTTGCATCAAAAGTCCAAGATCAAAGACAAAGCACGTTGTTGACCGAATGCAAAGAAAAAGTTGGTTTCTCTATAAAAATAAAAGTGAAAAAAAGAAGAAACAAAATGGAAGGTAAGAGCATAAACACAAGGAAAAGGTTGCGAGGCTTCCAAAGCAACAAACGAATGAAAATTTGATCCCCATTGCGGTTACGAGGCAAATTCCTCTCGCCAACACGTTGCACACGAGCCGCAAAAACACACTCCAAGAAAACGAGAAAAGCAAGACGTCAAATTTTAATGGGCTTCTCGAACGACCAGCGGCTACATACTGAAAGGATATCCAACGCAATCCCTGTGTTTTTGAAAGGATGTAAAAAAAAAAAAAAACATTATATAAAAAGAAAAAGGCCAAGAAGACGAATGATAAAGTACTAGCTTCCTTTAGCTTGACGTTAACGTATCTAAAAACAAAAAAACACACGACATAACTAAAAACAAACAAAATCAAAAGAAGATGAAGAAAGAAAGCATACTCCTAATAACGAAGAGAGGTTTTAAAACCAACCCCGTTTATAATATATTCATCATGGTTGGTGAAAATAAAAAACACAGAAGACAACGCCACTATAACTTTGCACCCTAATTAAACCCACGTCAGTGAATGTCGACATTTAATAATTTACCGCAGGTGCCATTTACAATGCGCTCGCGCTCTCAAAGGGAAAAAGATTTTCGTCTCGACGACTTTCGCGAATCCATCCGGGAATTAGCAAATTCTTAATTATTCACACCAACCTCTAATAGGTTGATTAGCTTCTTCCACCACAAACCAGCTAACGTTGTACGTCTTCGTTCTAAACTTAAACATGGATGGAAGTAGGCTCTTTTCTGTAGAAAAGAGCCTCTTCTCAGCTTATAAATTAAACAACAAAAAAAGCCGGAATTTTACAAAAGTAGACTTTTGTGCCCATCACCATCAGCACATCTCATTTTAGTCGTGGAAAGGTGGTTACGTTTCTCTCCATCCTTATCTCAACTTTCATTACATGGAAAATGTAAGATGTAATATTAAGCTGAAAACCCCCAATTTATACCTAATCCTGTATAGTGAAACTTTTACCAACACGTAATTTTGAGCTTAGTCGACTATAGTACCGTTTTCTACGAATGAACCAGCATAAAAAAAATGTCAATTCAGCAAAAGAAAATTGCTATCAGATATTTTTGCAAGTTCCCACTTGTAACATGTTCGAGCAAGTTTGAACATGTTCGAACAAGTTAAAGCTAACAGGTAAAGTGCAATTGCCACGGGACAATGCGTGTTCAGTTTTGGAGGAAGCTACTTGTACAATCAACTTAACATAATTATTTTTTCAACTAACTAATGATAATGTCAAACAATAAACTTCAATTAAGCATTTGAGCAAAATAAAAAATTAAAGGACCTGGTGTAAAAGGATGTTGAGTGAAATAAATTTTTTCAATTTCGAGGAAATTGCGTTTAAAGATCAGAACTTGCCTTGTTGTTTATGAGCTACTTCATGATTCTTGCACTAATACCTTTGCACATATTGTTGTTTTGCTCAAAATTATGAGTTATAAAGATAGAATTGTACTTAACTCATTCGAAAATGCTTCTAGGTCATTTTTGACAAAAATATTACTTAAGACCCTTTTACGCTAGGCCCTTAAATTAAAACCAATTGCGAAAAGTTGTCCACGTAATTATCCAACAATAAATAATATCAACCTAAAACATACTTTCCCCTAATTAACTATCCGACACATAAACGTGCTTGGCGTATCATTCGCAAGAATAAAGTGTGGTACGAAACTATAAAGTATAAAAATAACACAACTTAATAAAAACCAGTAAAAAAAAGCGACCATTTCAAATGTTTCAATTTGTCTTCATGCGGTTGGAACTTCTATTTTTTGCTTCACACCTTCACAAAACTGCTCCCCAAATTACACCCAATATTTTTATGTGTTTAAAACGGGATCCTATCTATTTCAAAAAAATAAAAAATAATAATACCCGTACTACCTGGCTCTATTCCATCCAACAAATATTCAGTTTGGAAAATAATCCTTTAAAAAAAAAAGAAAAAATAAACCAAACTCAAGCCAACATTTCCTAAGTTATAAAACGTTTGCACCCACCGTTTGTCGGAGCATTTACATGGGAATTTATCTTTTCCAAGAGCTTCTGGCACGACCACATAAAAGAGAAAGAAGTAGCAGAAGGAAAAAGGAAGACGAAAAGAAGAAGAAGAAGAAGAAAAAAAGGAACTTTAAACGTCCACGAGCGAAAAACATCGGTTTGCACGAATATTTCCCAAGTCAGTTGTGCAAGACTGCAAACAGCCAATGTAGTACAACACAAGCGAGCAAGGCTAAGTGACGATTCGTCGACCAGCAGGGAAATCGACAAAGACTGATGGAACTCTGAGATAAGAAAGAACCTGCACTCTTTCCAATCCAATTTATCCAACCAATCTAGTCAGGGTCGCATTGCTGTTTCCAGGCAAAACAACACAAACACACGAAACAAGGAAAAAGGAGAAAAACCAAGCAAGAACAACAAGAAACCGAGTGAATATCGTAAACAACGGTGGTTCCTAAAAGCACCAATAAAACACTTTCACTTTTCTCGTCTGCACTTAAAAAAGTATTTCGCGACAAACAATGGACAAGCAACGTATGAATTGGAACTTTTACGATTTGATGAAATAAAAAATAAAATACAAATACAAGAGTGAAATATTCTTGTTTTGTATATGTGAATGTTCAATATGAAAAACAACAGGGTGAATGTTCATTTTCACCTGAATTTACACTGTCTTTGTGCACAACAGCATACAACTCGGATAACGGATATAAGTCATAATATATTTGGCTACAGTAAACTTTATAATTGAAGGCTTGCCCGGAATAACGTTGTATGTTACAAAAATTCAATATAGAAAAACCTGCCTCATATATGGGCCTAGCTAGTCCGCCACTAGATAAATTCATACCTACCTAAAACATACATATATCACTTCGAAATTGGTCACCTAATATGTGACAATTGATGTGTCGCTAAATACTTTTTTGCCATTTACTCAAAACTATGAATTGTTACATGCAACGTTATTCCGGGCAAGCCTTCAATTGATTATAGCACACAGTATACATAGTTGTTTATAATTGATTATAGTTTATACGTCGTTTCCAATTGAATCGATATAGTGAACTAACTCAATTTTTTTACGCTTTTTGAGTTAATGCATGAAATATGTCCACTAACACGTGATTTAGTCATAAACTAAGAATTTTATCACTAGACCAATTAGACAGAGTTACACAGCACTATGAACCCATGGGAATAACATGCAATACCATGCTACGAACAAACCATACGTAAGATCTTCGTTTTCTCAAATTCAAGTTTTTTGACTTAGTTCAGTATGGTTTAAGACGATCCAATCGTATCACTACAGATAAGAAGGTGATGATTTTACGAAAAGTAGAAAATATTTCTTGACTGATCAAATACAGGTAATATAGTTATTGTTTTTAAAAAATACACGAATCGTCTTCATTGTCAAATATGGGACTGCTTACTGAGTTAATTGTATATACGAGTACTGTATGTGGTTTGTTTAAACAAAACATGAAGTAGCTAGTTCAAAATGAGATCAATTAGACAGAATATTTTGCTAAAAGTATACTATTATAGAAATAACGATAAGACGGATTGCGTAATAAACGTGGACATTATGATACTCAATACTGAGACGTGTATTCACGGTTCCCAGCTATATTCGAACAGAATACAGACACCCTGTTCATACCTTTTCTACAACCGGTGATCCATTAGACATCATCCCTCCCCCAAAACTTCTAACAGGATAAGGTACGAACCAGTAGTAATGCATCACTTACCTAAAAAAAACAAAAAAATAAATACATTAGTTACTATCATAAAGCACAAGGTTATTAGTAAAAAAAAAACAATAATCACAATATCAAGGGTATTAATCACAGATCTTACACAGGTTAGTTTTCATAAAGTTTGGAATTTTAATGGTGAAATTTATAAATACGCTTACTTAAAGTAAGCATATCAACGAGGTTAAGTCATAAATTTCAATGAAATCACAAGAAACCAAAATCAAGAATCATCCGTTTTATGCAGTGCAGCTGTGTGGTGTAGTGAAGCCTGACACTGGGTTAACAGAACTGACGACGCTATGGCTAACAAAATAGCAAATACAGTAGAATCGGGTTATTATGATCACTATTGGGACAAGTTCTATTTGGTAACAATAATCGGCTGATATCATTAAACACTAGATAAAACATATTAAACAGTGTGTTGAAAACTGACTGATTTATGATAACAATAGCCGATTGATAACGCTATCTGTGCTTATGATAAGCAGATTCCACTGTACAAAGTTTGTTTTAATAACGATGACACAAACTTGTTTTACCCAACTTTTCCTTAGCCAATTAATGTAAATACAGCAATGTTTACAACATTCTCCAAACAACTGCACTCCGTATAATAATCTGAACTCGATATAGAAAGTAGCAACTTCGCTCTCTAAAAAAACACCTCTATTTTTTAATTTAATTACACTCGCACTGATGCGATATCATCTACCAGAATCAACAGAAAACAACAACAACAAGCGAGGAATTAAAACTGGAACTTAAAAAGTTATTAAAATTTATCCCTTGACCAATGTAGTGAAGAGAATAAAACGGTGAATAGGGAGAGAAAAACAGGAAGAGGGGGCAAAATTAACACAAGAGCTGAAGCTGTTGAGGGGCTCACAATATTGGCGCTGTGTTCGCCAGTTATTACACCTGTGGGCGTCATTAGACCGTTGCCAAACCCTTTTAATTACCCAACGCAACTAGGACCAAAGTAAGGTCGTCTCCTGAGTTTTCGGGCTATACAACAACCCTACTACCCTCATCTCATTCCATTTTGCTTTATTATTGCTACTTAAGTTTTGCCAAAGCATATTTCGTCGTCGTCGTGTTGTCCTTTCTATTTGCGTAGTACTATACCGAACAGAGGTAGTCTCTCTAGGAATATAGGCGAAAAATGTATTTTTAAACTTTTTCGATGCACTTCTTTCTCATTTGTTGAAGAAGATGATAAAAAGAAGAAAAAAGAACAAATGAGAAGATGTTCGGAAAAGAGACGAATCAGTTTGGCTCCGAGCACAAACAACCAATAAAAAAGACTGGGCGACCAATTGCAGAAACGCCAAACGTCAAAATGCTTGTGGCAACCAATCGGATAAATAAGAAAAAAAAATTGAAAGAAACTAAAATAAGAAATGATAATAACATCATTCGAAAATATCGATGACAAACTAACGAAGGTTCCAGTTCCGTTTTGACCATCTTTTTTGCCTAAGAGCTTTTTTTCATTGCTTAAAAAAAGTTTTACTCCAAGAAATAAATACAAGTCAAATGTCCGGAACATAAATAAACATGGTCATTATTTTTAGTATTGCATTATACTGTATATTGGGCGAAAACACAGTAACAGCAATATTTGTTTTCAAAACATACAGTATACTGAAGAACCAGATAAACAAACTAAATGGCAGAAATACAAGTAAATAAATACCAATAATAAGTACATGTATAAAGATGAACATTTATCAACACAATCGGCAAGTTTCTGTGTGTGTCCGCCAGGTCTATATACTCTTAAACAGAACGCTGTGTAGTCAACGCAATTATTTTCAACTGTTAGCGTCATGTCAATTCCGAGATATTGACATTTGAAATCCAATTTTGTTATCGAGTGGTAATGTGGATGATTAATAAATAAAGGTATCATAGTACCCACTTAGCAACGAACGACATTATGTTACCATGTTTTAAATCTATCGTTATCAACACCCCTGCAAAAACCCTGATAGTTTCAACAATAGCCCCGTTTCCATGGTTTCAAAACAAAAAATCCAAGAGCTTCACGACAAGAATGAATAAAAATTAACAACTCGATCAATAATAGAAATGTTATGTTTGTTTGTTTTATTGTTTGCGACCCAAGACGGTTCAAAATTTAAAAACAACAACAACAACATAAGAATACCAACACTTGATAAGGATCTACAATCTAGAAAGTATGTTTGTCTATTTTTTTTCCTTGTGTAATTTAATACAATCTGTAACATATGTTACATTTGATGAAATGTCAGCACAGAATGCTCAATATCAATGTGCACAACTAACTACATTCACATAACAAGTATCGATGTTATATTTTATGGTTCACGAAGGCTATGGTTAATTAAAATACGTCTATTTCAAGCTAACTTTTAATACATTAAAACTTAACATTCCTGCGTATCAAAATAGCGAGCCCTCGTTCCGTTCAACAGTTGCATTCCTTGAATTTAGTGAAAAATAATCGACACATGCTTAATCAATGACAACAACTCAAAGTTGAGTTCCGAACCTCATTTTCAAATTTCAAATCAATGAAACTGAAGAACCAAAGAACTTGGATCATCGTTGTTCAACAACTTTGACGTTGGAAAACTGCTAAGATTAAAAAAAATAATAAAAAACAATATTTTAAAAAAAAAATGGCGTAGTAAAGAGAACCAGAAGCACGGCAACTTTTGGCACAAGAAAATTATCCTTAAGAAAAAAAAGACTTTGAATCGACAAACTGCTCTCGTTACGTTTCTCAAGCACCCCATACTGTAGTCTACGTGAGATAAAACATGCCTCCTCGTTCTTCGTCTATAACTGTTTCCCTAACTTTGTGCCCCTTAATCCTGATTAGGCTATTCAATTAATTCGCGTTATCGACAAAAGACTCATCATTTTTTCCCATTCTCCCTATTCCCTCTTCAACCTTTAAAAAAGAAAAGAAAATATAAAAGAGGGAGGAAAAAAAAGTTAACTTAGCCCAGTCTCCAACTCTATCTCTATTTTTCAGAATTAGGATCTCGTCGAATTTGGTCTAATGAAAATCAGGCTCCTTATCCAAAGTAAATAGCCTAATTATACTCGCTCAAGCTCCCACTTCTCAACATGAGATGTGAGTTTGCACTCGAGTACGTGCTCCATGAACTCGGCAAATATTGTCAATTTAAACTTGGTGTGGCAGTAGCAGTAGCATCGAGACGAACTAAACACGAGACCCAATAAGAATGAGGAATAATAAAAAAAGAAATCACTTGCAACGAATTTTCATTCTTAAATCCATTGAAAAACTTCAAATCGTTAGAAGTCATTAGCAAACGTACTTTTGCTATTAAGATCGATATCCTTTTCTACCCCCATCCACTTGAACTTTTTTAATTATTACTTTAGTTTTATTTTGCAGCCACATAGAGTAATGTTCATTTTTCTTCAGTCAAATTTGTAGATATGCATGAACTAACAGAATAATTACTGCATTGCAAATGTACCGACAAACTGACGTCAAAAAACAATTAATGATCCGACAATGTCGGATAGACATGACTGATCGTGACATTTAGTCTTTGCTATTAATTAGTGCTTCGTGTAAATAAAACCTTGCCGTTGGATTTTATTTTGCTGTAAATTTTACATTATTAATTTATTTGTACAGCTAAAAACCGTTTGTAAAACAGCTAGAAAGAAACCAAACAATAGTGGATCCATTCCATTCAAATCCATGTAAAATCTACACCATAAAACTCGTATATTTCAACTTTTTTCTTCTAGCAATAAAGTTTTTGCAAAACACAAACTTGAAAAACAAAAAACTTTCCAAAATTCGAATAAAAACAAAATTTCTTCTTGTCTCACCCTCCCCCCTTTGCAACTACAAAGTAAAAGTATAAAAACACACACACACATAAAACTCCAAGAAGAAAAAAGCCATAAAGCATCCTTAAATATTACATAATTCGCTTCTTCCCGTTGTAGGTGAAGAGATGAGCTAAGACTTCTTACCACTCGTTTGCACTTGCCTTCACGCTCTTTATTATCTCTTTTTATAGCCTGTTCAGGATTCGGCCGGACACATTAAAGAAGCAGCACGTCCCAATCGAAACGATAATATATCCACTTAAGAATTATACTCTTACGTGTCTGGAGTCAATGGAGGGTTACAACTCGTATAAAACATCCGATTCCCCTTCACCCACCCTCACCCCCCCCAAAAAAAGCCAGCAAGCATCAAAACTCGAAGACTGTCCAGGGACAACTCTATACGATTATTTAACGCATCTGTCATGTTTGGAAAAGAATTTTCAGCTATCATTGTTTCCTAGATAACTTACGTTTATATATCTATATATAAATACCTATTTCATCAAATTATAGGCCAAACTCCCTAACGACCGATTTGTTCCTCCCTGTAGTTTTTCTATTTTTTTTTCTCCTTCTAGTCCCAAATAGTGGGGTTTTTTTCTTCATTCTTCTTCTTCAACATCATACCAAGGACAACCAGAAGAACACTAACTGATTTTTTAAAGCAAGTACACCCCACCATAGATTTTTTTCTCTTCGCTTCCTTATCATCCTCTCTATATATTATATTATATTCGTTTTTTTCTCCTTTCGTCCTCTTCTTAACCTCTCATCATCTTTGTGGAACACAAGGTTTAAGACTGACGTCCGTTGGGTCCAGTTTGGGTCATTTTCGTGCCTTGCAGGGCCGAGTGGTCATAAATTTCCTCCGGGAAATATCCTCGCTTCGATGCAATATCCACCCCCTATCTACTACTACAAAAAAATACTACCCTTACTGATAAAATTACGATCGCTGTCAAAATGGAAGCCTTTAGCAAGAATGAAAAAAAAGAAGAACTAAATCATTAACAGGTTCCCTTGTCTTCCCAAACACAACACCAGCACGAAGGGGGCACCCAAAAACTTATATAACCATTCTTACATCGAAAAACGTGTGAAAAGAAAGAGAGAAATGAAAAGAAGTGAGAAAAAAAAACAGGTTTAGGTCGAACCGCCTTTTATACACACCCCCACCCCCGCTTTCACTCCCAATGATTTACTGCGGAGGTAGTGGCTGTAAATCAGGAGCACAAAACTACCAACGACCAAATGTGGAAAGTAGTGTCGTAAATGATGCCGCAAGGCATCTTCCGACCCTGCGATTTAGAGCGTGACGACAATGCATGCCCCCTGAATACTACTAGTAGGTTATTCGAGAAACCATGTTTGATTATCCTTAATGTAAAGCCTTATAAGAGCGTCGAAAATAAAACTTGATTTACACACTCGTTCGCTCAGTATTGAAGGCCATTTTTCAAGCGATGATTGGACACATGACCTCCTCAAGTCGAAATCATATTCCATTAGAATTCGAACAGATTGGTAGTTTCCGAACTTTTCCCAACTTTTGGAACAGTTTACGCAGAGTTAGCATCGAATTGACGCATAATCTCAAGTCACAAAGACGACAAGTTGAATAATGTACATTCATAATTTGTGAATCACAAAGGAGTGGAAGAAAGTTAAATATTTCCAACTTCTGAAACTATTAAACTATGACAAGTTTCAATCCCATGTCACAAGAAATAACTTTTCAAACATAAGTATTTTACTTGTGTACATTTCAAAAGGAACTTGGTATAAAGGGTGATTCTCTCGCTAGAAAACCCAAACATTTTTCAATAACTTTGCAGGGTATTCTCGACAAAATAATAAAAAAAATGTGTACAAAGTTTTAAAAGTTTTTAGCGTTTGTATTGCTAGACTTTTCTGAGACTTTTCGATTAAGCTTATTTGATGAGAACTTCTAATACTCTACTGAAGTTACCTCGAGTAACTATTGAAATTCCCAATAAATTAATCAAAAGTCCCAGAAAATATATTTTTAAAACTTCAAGTAAATACCGGTACTGTATAAGAATACATTCCAAAACCTCGATTTTCTTCCCATTTTGTGCAACATATCATAGGTTATTAACAAATAAACAGAGTTGCTAGAATTAGTAAAAAAATATTCAATAATAATAATAATAATAATAATAATACATTCCAGGTCGACTCATAGACAAAGCAAACAAACTAAAGGTTGTACAAGTAAATTAACAACTATAGACAAACTCGATTAATTGAATAAGCCATAAAAGTGGAAAATCGGTAATAAAAATTCTGTGCAACTTTTTCTCTAAGATAAAAAGTTCCTATGAGATAATAACATATGAAGCAGATAAAAAAAAAAGGGAAAAAAACTCTTCCATGAAACATAAAATTTGAAATAAATTTCATCTCACGTCAGATTGATAAAAAAAATAGAAATGAAACAACATGTCTTGCTGACTCACCTCAAACTATCAAACAAAACCAATCGACAAAAAACGACAAGACAAAATGGAAACCGAGAAAGGGCGAACAAGAAAAATTATTGCTGCTTACGTGCGCAAGCGGTATGCTACAAATTGACCACGAAGCTATTGAGTATGACCAACAAAATTGGAACTTTCTACAACCGAAATGAAAAAAAGGAAAAAAAAATCAACAAAAAACAGACCACTGTAGCGGACAGAACGTGTCATAAAAGAGCACCAATGTCATCCAACGAATTCCCAGAGGAATGGTGTGTTGATTTTTTATTTATATATATTTATATCCCAGAACATTTTTGTATGGAACCCATGAATAATTCCTACACAAACTGTTACGTTTATGAAAAAAATAGCAAGCATGATAGACCAACAAGTTTAGTATGTTTAACAAGACTAACAAAATATGACGACATTAATGCAAGACAAATTAAAATCCATAAATCTACATGCTGTTTTTTTTTTACGTGTCACGTAAGTTTTATACTGAAATAGTTCTGAAAATCTGTTTTTTAGTTGAATTTCAACAACTAAAAACAAAAGTAACCATAACATGGCATAATAAATGTGTCACCATAAACATGAACAGTACGGTAACTATATATGGTAATATGAAGTGAACATAAAATATTAACACGAAGTATAACATGAGGTAAAACAAATAACTGCAAGGAATGTTACAAAACAACATGAGTTAAATCAATTAATGTTTATGAATTGAATCAATTGCCTCCCGTCATTGTTGACGGGCATACAGCTCGTACTAAACTAATCGGCAATGGCCTTATTATGTTGTACCACGTATCATAATAACTACAGCCAATTTACTTGGTTAATTAACTCGCATAGCTCTAGCATATCATTATTGCCATCAAGCAATACTGTTATTCGGAATGTTCTTAACTTCCAAGCGTATACTGTAGTTGACCTAGTCTAGGTTCTGTAGGTATCCTTTCGTCGCTTGAATTTCAATAATGGCGAACATGTCTTATATTGGCTCTTTCATATTTCATACCAAAAGACAGAAGAAAAAAGAAAAGCCGGCCAAAATACATATATAAAAAAAAATCAGCTTTTTTTATAGGCTATACCACGAGACAGTCATGTGCACAACACCATTTTCTTCATCGTGTTTGGTGACCGAAACAACGTGGAGGAAAGCTCCAAGCTTTAAGTCCATTACCGAAAAAGAAAAGAGAAATGGGGGTAAAAGAGGCCCGTGTTTACAACGAATCCAGGGCGCGTGTTAGTGCCTGACGTATGGCCAAGGGACGTTGGGTGTACATGGGTGGATAATAGGCCTGCCGACGAGCACGCCATAAATCAGTCGCCAACCCCTGTTGGAAACCATGAATTAGTCGACTTTGCCGACAACTTTTACCTCCTGAAAAACACCCTTCGTTGCCTCGACCACTCTACTATATCCGAGACGACAGGACATGAAGGGTTTCCAAGTGCACCATAGCCAACAGCTGTAGATCCTCCAAGGGCCCTAACCTAGGATGCCCCTGATGAATGCTAGCGTCCCTTTTATACGCATTTATAGAAAAATAGACGAAAAAAAAAGAGAAGGGGTAATGATGTTTATGTCATTACATGGGGACCCTTTGGAAACTTACAACCGCCATTCGGTGCAGGATGCAAAGAAGAAAATATAGTTTGGTTGTTATTTTCCGTCGAAAAAACCCCACGGGATATATAAGACATATATTGCATTTTTAGATTGTGAAGGAGAATCAAAACCAACGTGAAATTTTCCTTCATCCACGAGGTTGATTGAATCAATGACGTCATTTCCTTCAGCCATTGTTTGCTGCAGGACTTTTTTCAAAGTAAGAAAATGTAACCATTGCTTGGCTGACAATACATAAATTTGGTTTTTCAAACCTTGACATTTTTAAAAAAAAAATTATTTACACACTGTTTTGATTGTTGGTGGTGCCATCTTTTCATGGTTTTTATGACTAACATATCACTAAGCTATAACTCCAATTACAAAAGTGCCGTTTTGGGAACGTACACATTGCTGTTTTTCGCGCATATTTTTAGACGTCTACTTTTCAGCTACTGCTAAGAAGTAAAATTAATCTTATAAAAGAAATCTTCAACGTAAAAACACTTCTAAAAAGTTAGTTCCGTCAATGCAAACAAAACATTTCTGGTTTTCTTATTTAAGATAAAAGGACGACATCATTAGTCCGCATTAAATTATCAACTCTGTTTTTTCTTTTGGCAAGAACAACATGCAACGCACCACTGTGAAAACAAAAACATGGTGATAGACAATAAGTTTCTTTGGCTACCTCTCGCCTTCAAATGTTGTCGACATATTCTTTTTTTTTATATATATAAAAAAATCAACTCGTTTACTTGTAAAACGCCAAAACAGAAAAAAAGATCACTAACACTTGTCTCCATTTCTTGGCTCTCAAAACGAGTCAAAACCTATCCAAGCCGAAAACACGAAGTAAAACGACAAACGTTTTTCGAAGCTTCTTTTTTACCATTGGTCGTTTTCGTACTTCGTGTCCCGCCTCGAGACGACCTTGGGTTCTTCAGGCATATATATATATATATACATATATATATATTTTTTTTTGCGGAAATTTTCTTACTCCGAACAAGATAGTGAAAAAAAAAACACACACACACTAACTTCACCTCCTAAAAAAGAAAAAGAACCCCCTCCCCCATCTCGGCTTCTTTTCCGTTTCCAAAAACCCTTATAAGTAAACCGATCACCGTTGATGGAAGAAGACTGGAGCACAAAAATGAAAAGCAAGATCAGAGGGTCGTTTGTTGGAAGAATGAATGAGTATTTAACGAGTTTCTACTCAGTGTATATAACGCTGGAGACGAAGAAGAAAACTGCTTACGAAACTTTTTCTCTTCCATTCCAGCATTTTTCTATGGCGGAAAACTAAACCAGAAGAAGTAAAGGGTGAAGGAAAAAAAAAAAGAGTCATGTTAGCCACCCTTCGCCATCATCAACAACATGGCCCCAATATAGAACAGGAAGGTTTTGAAAAGAGGAAAGGCAAAGTAGACCGTAAACTGCATTAAGTCGACAATTCAGAGGTTGGCAGAGTGCTATCCAAGCCATCGTAAACGTCATAAATGCGTGAATGCAAGAATAGATTCATCAACAAAATGATGATGGATTCTAGATGGCCCGTAGGGCTTACCAAACTATATGTACATGCATACATACATACCACTACTTGGGTTTGGCATACACATTGTTCTCCTCCCATTTATCCTTGCCCCTTTTACGTTTATGGAATGTGTAAAAGTTTTGCAAAACAACATTCCCAAACTTTGAAAATACCTTCATCTAATTTATTAATACTGTTATTTTAGAAAGAAAAAAGTGCGTTAGCTTAATAAAAAGTTTTCTTTTGTTGTATACTAGGCCTACCTAGTATTAGGCATTTTGATGTTCCTGTAAACCTATAGGAAACTCCATTCGAACTTGGAAAACACGTCAAAAGTTGAAATTTAACATTCGTACCATAAAACCAAAAGCATGCACAAAAGAGTATTAGACAATGCGTAAAGGATGCATGACAAATGCGTCCCTTGTATAACACCATGTTTAGATTAGATGGAGGTTATGTATCCACTTTGCCTAGGATTAAAAGTTCCAATTGCGTAGTAATCAAAAATCAAATGTAACTACTGCTCCAATAATTTATACACGCAACATTCAATTACAAATATAATAAAAAAAGTTAACTAGAGAAATGAGCATGTTCAAAACATACAAGTTTTAAATTTTACGCCAATGAAATCATTTGATGACGTCAGCCATTAATTGATGAAGTCACATGCGGTTTGGCGGCAAATTTGAACTGGTTATGAACTAATCCATATATGAAATGTTATAAAATCGTATTTTAAATATTTTTAGATCTTTATAACATGTATTCCCTACATTATCCCACAAGACCCTGCAACATTATTACATCGTTCAATTAGAAATAACATTTCCTATCAATCATTTTTTTTTTATGTTTCAGGAAACGTCGTTGGAACGAAAAGCCTTCTACAGGCCAAGAAGAAGTACGGATTCGCAACAAATGGTCTCGTTGCATCACATCCACATCCTTAATAACTGATTTTTTTCTTCCTTTTCCTATTTTTGGCTTCCAACAAAAGCAATCGTCATCGATGCGACGAATCGCTACAAATAACATGATTTTCGGTGAATAAATCACAACGCAATAAAAGAGGATCAAGAACGCAGCTGGATGCGACTCATTTGCTCTGAAATGGAAGGAAAAGAGTTAATGCGATTTGGACCCTCATCAAGTTTCTCATCGACGAATAACATTAGCTAAGAAAAGACAACATCCAGCCGGAAAAAAAAAATAATGAAAAGAAATATACCTATTTTTTTTTCTTCCTTTTATCTATATGTTTATTCAAGTTTCGATTCCAAACCATTGTAATATTCGAAGAAAAAGGAGACACACTACCGCGCCTTCAACACACCCTTTTCATTTCATCCACAATCCATCCTAAGCAATTCGATTATTGCTGCAAAAGTAATTTTAGTGAAATAAATGCGTTCAGATTGAATCATGCCAACGATATTTTTCTTTTGTTCCCTTAATGAAGATATGTAATTCGATTCCCTTAAAACAAACAAACAAAAAAATCAACTCCAATAAAAACAATTGTCCCAAAAAGAAAAGTTAAAAAAAATGTAACAATAAAAATTCGATTTGGAAACCGTGCACAGGAATCGCAACTGTTAAAAAATTATCGATAATTTATTGAAAAATAAAAATTATTTACCGTGTATTTATCGTTACTTTTTATCGATAGTTATCAATAAATAAGTAAGTAATTCATTTATCCTTATTAATGTTATTCATTAATTGAAGGCTTGCCCGGAATAACGTTGTATGTTACAAAAATTCAATACTGAGATTATTATGAAAAACGTGCCTTATAATAGTGCCACCAATAGACCTAGAATAGATACTATAATAGAATAGAATAGATACCTACCTAAAACATACATATAGATAGCACTTTGAAATTGGTCACCCAATATGTGACAATCGATGTGTTGCTGAGTACTTCTTTTGCCATTTACTCAAAACTATGAAACGTTATTCCGGGCAAGCCTTCAATTCCTTATGTTTCTTGACATTTTACTTTATAAATAAGGATAAAATTGATACCCTGTTTGTTTGGAATGTATAAAAATAAAACTAAAAAACTCAAAACAAAGATATGACAGTCATAATATCAAAAGATTTCTTTAAATGTTTTTCTAATATTCTGATTTAATTTTATAAGGCAGCTAATTTAACTAAAACTTTATCGATAATCCAAATATTTATCGATAATTTAACGATAAAAAAATTCTCGATAATTTGCAACCCCTAACCGTGCATCAACAATAATCTAAATTTCACATTAAAACCAATCATCGATTTTTCTGAGAATCAAAGCATATTATAACCACATGTTGTATTCTTTTGTAAACCAACCAGTATTTTGAACCGATATAGTTCAACGGTAACAAAAAAGAAGGACCAAACATAAACAAACATAAGAAAAAAACAAAAACAAGAATAATACAAATATATCATAAAAAAGACAAGACAAAACCTTAGAAGAAGAAGAAAAAATCATCTTGGCACAAGCACTTATCGTCCAATGTGATCTTGCCCATTCACCACTCGTCATCATGGCGGTTTACCTTCGATTTCCTCACCCCCCGCTTTCCTTCATCTATCCATTCAGCTCTCTCCCCCCACCCTAAAGGGGGTGATAGAAAGGCGCTTCTATCAACCCACCCACGCGAGACACCCTTTCTACTTTATTTTTTCCACCCCCTCAAACAACTCCAACAGTTTCTTGTCTTCTTTGGGCGCTGTCGGAACTGTCATACTCGGCGCGACTTTGATGTAGACGTGAGTCACGTGACTAGGACCTTACAGCAGTTGAACCTTCCCTTTTCACTAAAGATGGAAGACGGAACGAAGTGAAAGAAAGATAGTACGTAGAAGAAGAAAAAACGCGATAAATGTCACCTCGTTTAATTGACCTCTTAGATGACTGTCGTCGTTTAGTTCACCATTCCTAGACAACCTCACGAATTGGAAGCATTGTGAGGGGGTGTAATAACTGAACATGTGGTTATAACAATCCTTTCCTCCCCCTCACCTCTTTTAGTGTTGCTTTTCGTGGAAGGTGAAACGATTTAGCAGCACGTCACGTGACATAAAAGCAGAAATCGTCGATATCGTTTTTGTCCTGTGCGATAATTTTGAAAATCGTTCATTAACGAGTGAACTAACGTTAATTGTAATAAGCTATTTCAAAAAGTAGGTGTAAAAAAAAAAAAATGCTCATTATTTAGTACGATGAATACTCTGATTGATTTTATCCCTTTGCACATTGTCATCAACTGAAGTTTATTACAATGATGATACTTCTACAAGGTGTGCTTTTAACGTAAACTATGAAATTACTATAACAAATTTCTGTATCCCCTACTTGATGTTTCTAATTTTACGACAAAATTCGAAACTAGAACAGAGTGGCTAGAGAGAAACCTTGTGTTTATATAAATTTTTCTACAATTTTTAGTTTACTATCTCATAAGCTACAGCTATAAAAAAAAAATGTGTATACAGTTCATTGTTATAATTTAAATTTGCCTTATCACCACGCGATACATTACTATTACAACTCTTATGTAGACAGAAGGAAAAATACATATGAGTAATTATGTATAGTAATAATAATTATTATTTATAGTAATAATAAAAAAATATAGTTTTACAAAATAAAGTTTTTCCATGCATTGAGACTTTCCAAGCTCAAAAATAAAAATACACTAGGGCCAAAGAAAGATAAAAAAAAGGCTAACAAACAGGAATAAGAAGGTAATAAAAAAATCGATATCGAATAGCACCACGACAAAATTCTAGGTAAATGGAATTCCACCCATCTTTAGCGTCGATTGGCATCGTTACGCCCAACTTTAAACGACCAAATAAAAACATTCCTAGTCGTTATTGAAATCTTCCACGACCCGAAGGTCCTTTGCCTCACTTCTAGGTAGTTAAAGGATTGTTCCAAAAGAAAGATTTCTGATGGCTACATATAAAAAACACAAACAAAAAATCACAAGCATATTCGTGCAAAAGTTGCATACTGATGGAAACGCTAAAATGTCTCACGTCGAAGAAACTATAAAATAAAAAATGAAAAAAAAAAAAAAATAGCGAGTGCTTAGTTAGAAATCCATGATTGTTGGAGCCAATCGCGCAAGGCGTCAATTGGAACATGCTCTCACTCCCAAAGAGAAAACATAAAAAAAAGAGCAAAAGGAAGAAATTCCTTTCCACCAATCGAAAGGTCTGCAATAAAACTAGGAGTCTAATCGGATTAAGGAGACATGTTCGAACCCTCAATGCGCAATATCTATTTCGACAAATACATACTTGGCAACCAAGGAAACCTACGACTATAAGGACCCATTGCTGAAAATGTCAACCTATGTGGAAACGACCTAAATTACATGAAAACTAGTTATACGTGTTACTATTACTGGAACATGTTATATTTCAAGTGTCTTGGTTTTAAAAACAAGTCCATTAAAAATGCTTTTTTTAAGAATGCACTTTATATAGTTTCGTTTTATGCGAATTCAGATTTGTATGAGAAACTAGATATTCAATATATTTGTTTTGAGTCATTCCATTTTCGATTTCTACACTTTTCGATTCGATTTGTAAAGCTATTATGAATTGTATAAATAAAACAACATTGATATAGGAATAGTTACAAAATTACAATGACGCAATATAACGTATCTTGACATCTAAATTGAGACACGACAGCGTAGTCATGTATTCAAATGATTGAAAATCCACTACAAGCATTAATTAGATAACACCGCCGCAACAATTGAGAGAGAATTTCCTCAACGATTCTGTAACACGTTCCATAGAATTCAATATGGCGTCAATGAAAACATGAAAAGATAGCCGAACCCTGTCTTCGTCGGAAACCAGGAACGAGAAGACAATCGAACTTTTTCCAATTGTCGATGAACGTTGGCGCATTTCGTTAATTATCGTACGTATCTGGCATTCCAAAGCCGAGCAGCACTTTTCGCCTGCAATCAAGACTAGGAAATAACAACACAACGAACAATAGCCTTCCAATCCTTTTAACACCAGACGTTTATTGAGACGAGCTTAACACGTTTGCAAAGGCTGAATTTTTCCCTATACCTCGAGCCTCAAACATGTCATCGTCGTCGTCTCCTTTTGTTTGCATTTTCGCATTGAAACCCTCTTTTGGCAAACTCGACGACGAATTTGCTTGTTGTCAATCCCACTTTTACACCCCCCTTTTCTTCGTTGGTGAACAATTGAAAACTGATTGCTCATTTGCTATGAACTGCTCGCACCTCATCGCAAACGCTCCTCTTCCAGGTTCAATCTTTTAATGTCTCATCATAACAAACAAGGCACCGGTCGAACGTTACGTTTTATACCTCCCTTAACTACTCTTTCGTTTCGTGTCGGCTACGATAGCCTTACTTTGCAAGTTTGGGATCAGGTGACCAATTAAAAAATCAACAACGAAAAACGTCAAGGCTAATAAAGACAGCCAAATCAATGGTAAACGATTTTTTAAAATGCTCTCAAACAAGCATGGACAAGTAATAGAAAAAAATGGTTTAAGTTTATTAGTATAACCGCTTAACCATGCTTGATACTGTATTTTTGTGCTTCCAAACCAAATTTTAAAAGTATTTGAAACAAACACGTGAAAAGATATTTTTATTGATTTGTGTTAAGTGTTCAATCCAACGGATTGAACAATGAATGATTACTCAGATGAACTGTATGTAGTAAACTACATTAATAATATATAGTCCTAAGTATGTATGTTTATGATAATGCCTGATCTGGCTTAACAATGCTTGAATCATTAAAGTATGTGTTGTAGTGTCATCAACACTCTACGAGAAAAACTCCACCTTTACGTGAGATTTTCTCGAAATTTACACGACATTGATCCATCAAAATTACGTTTCAAATTTCAGATTTCTGGAAAATCGGAAGTCAAAATAGACGAAGAAAATAGTCAAAGATGTTGAAGCCTCCCCCCCCCTCCCACACAACGGTCATGCCAGGTTAAATAAAAGCTTAAGAGATATTGACGATGAAACAAACAGATCTCCAATTAAGCATACCCCGCATATCAGTCACGTTATATGAGCATGCTACTTTCAAAATAAAATGTGTCTTTTTAAACCCTTTTTTTTTATTTTCAAACATCTTAAAAAGAAGTAAAATATTTTTTTTTAAGTAAAAACAAAATAAAAAATGGTAAGTCGCATTAGGAAAGTCTTCCAAAATGGAAAAGCTGGAAACCCAAAAATTAGGTGATAGTAAGAGTGCCTGTTTGAAACATAAAACCTTAATGGCCAAAAATCAATTACCAACTCTCGGAAACATTCCGTGTCCGGAATGTGCAATGTGTATTTGGAACTTCGTTTGATCTTTTTTGATTGGCGGAACATCAAAAGCAAACGCATTAAGAGCTCTAGTGTACGTAATAATAACATAGTATATCTCCAAAAATAAAGACAATACAGCATTTACATAAAATGAAATCTGAGTTCAACCAAACAGAAATTCAATTCATGAAATTATATCAATATGCTACATGAAATTTTGAACGTTGGGTTTTTAGATATTTTAACACTGAGAGCTATACACTATACTTATAATATGATACGATACACTATATTTTATAGTGAATAGGTATATAATAATAATGTATATCGATAAAACTGAATAATTTAAACATATATAAAACGCTCATCAACCTAAATGAATTTCATTCATCCAATTATATCTAATGTACAAAATTTAGAACAAGCCTTTTTAATTTAAATTAAAAATCATCAAAAAAAATATATATACAAAAAATACATCAAAAGCAGTCTCTTCGTGTTGTAGTTACTTCTTACCTATTTCTAGTCCTTGCAAAACTTGCCATTTCATAACAAAAATATAAGGTACCGGTACTCTAAATGTGTAGAAGATGAAATCTATATTGAAAACTGCAAATTCAAATTTGTATACATTCACGTAAAAACTTCACAAAACAAGCTATACGCTAACACGAACGCAGTCATATAAGTTATGGAAGCAAACATAGAAGGATCTTTCTAAAATAAAAGTTGGTAAAATGCATTACTTAGTACTTTCGGATCACGAATGCATTATTAAGTGCTCTTTTCGTTCGCATGCAGTAAGCATAACAGATTTCGAACAGAGAAAAGCACAAGTTTACCATGTCCAACCCAACTCCCAAATTTAAAAGTGCAATGCCCTTTGGGTTAAATCCGGAGGGGTATTTCACGTCCAATCACTAGCAGTTTCGATTAGAATTGGCAATTGGAACAACTCTCGATCGATGAATGGAAACACGCTTGTGGGACGAGATCTTTAGTTTGCACCTTTTCAAATCACATGTGACAGGTGATCAAGAGTCTATCCTTTTTTTTTAACACTTCCTCCCTTCGAAGAGACCTCTCTACATATATAAAAAAATATAACCTTAAAAAAAAAAATAAAATAAGATTCGAATCTTTTTGGAAAGATTCCACTCAATATCATCTACCACTTTTTCCCCTCTTGCCTCCAATATACTTTTTTTTTTCTTTGGTACAATACAAGTACAACTGTGCTCGTGCGTGTGTCGTGTCTGGACACGCTTGGTAGTTAATAATGGGTGCTGACTGCTCGATTCGAAGCCCATCCGTGATTCAACTGAACTCGATCCGTTTGCAAGACGAACAGTGCAGATTTGGTTTCGCCAAAAGGGGGACGAAAGAGAACGAGGGGGTGTGGGGTGGGGGGGAGTGGGTTAGAAAGGGAATTGTGCGCATGCGCGAGGGTTTGCTACGAGCTAGTGACAATTGCTGACAGAGTCAATCACCTCGCTGGTTGGAGGGCAGAGGAGATAGAGGTCAAGAGGGCTACACACCTAGAACCTACCAAGAGAAAAGAGAACAGTCTTCTACTACACCAGAATGGGGAATAGAAATGGGCTTTTCACGGGGTCCTACACATTCAACAAAAGATATTGTGGGAAGTGTTACAGTTGAAAAAAGGAAGAGAGAGGGAGAGAAAAAAATGGAAATTCTGAAACGCTGGAGTCTTGTTCTGCAGCAGTGGTTATTGCACACCAGAAGGAAAAGAGAGAAAGAGAGGAAAAGAAAGGAGAATTGTATTTCCTCGGGTTGAAAATGCATTTAATCTAAATGTGCAATGGCCTCTAGAATGTAAAAAAAAATGATCACAATGCATTATCAAATAAAATAAGTAGGAAAATTATTAATCTTGTGTATCTCCGTAAAACCAGTGCTTTAATCAAATGATACTAGTGGTATACGAACCATATTCTAACCACCCTCTGCTATCGCTTGGTTAGATTTGTTATTTTACTTTTAAAGCAATAAGTTACTTAATCAGTTGATTAACAAATTGAACTGCAAGGCAAAACTTGTTTACTGTTGAATCTCCTAAGCTACAATTGAAAAATAAGATGCATATCCCATTATAATATTAAACTATATCTCATTGTGATATTAAAAAATAATTTTAATATATTTTTCCGTTTATAAAAACTGAACGCATAACACATGAAATATCGAATTGTTTATAATATTTAAAAAAAAAAATTTTCCGTTTAATAAAAAGGGGAAAAATTCGATCTGAATAAATAGGTACTTACAAATTAAGTTTTGTTAACACACACACTAGACTCTAGCCGTTACACAGCAGTGTGGTTGTCTCACTATTTTCAACCTGCTCGGATTGGCTGCAAAAAATATACAATACGCCTATGTAACGACCAATAGACACAATGTACCCCCAAGAAGAAAAAAAATACAACCTCAATTTTTGGGGTGGTTGAGTCACAGAATAAAATTTTACAACAAACAAAATCGAAAATGTAATACAAACATGTAAAAACATAATATGCCGTATCATAAACGCAAGAAATAAAAAGAAAATTTTAATAATACGAGAACAACAAATTTATAAAGACAACACTAATAAAATAAACTGTCATTATATAAATGCAAAGTGAACAATGAACGAATATGAAAATCCTATGATGACTTGCAATTAAAGCCAAATATTTACCAAGATGGATCAAAATTAAAAGTGGATTTTATTGGCATACAATAAAATTCACTAAACATTTATCTACAGGATATCACTATTCGCCAGTTTGTAGTCAACTCTACCAGGTGTTATGCTGGAAAGCATTAAAACGCTGTAGCAATGTCCTGTGTGATGTTGGAAAACCTGACGAAGCTGTAGCAATGCGCCGTGTTATGCTAGAAAGCCTTTAAAAATGTTGTAGTGATGCGCTGGCTGTGTTGGAAAGCCTGAGAAAGCTGTAGCAATATATAATGCTGGTAAGCCTGACATCGCTACATCCCTTATTCAGTGTTGACTGGTAAGAAGTTGCACCAACAATGCTTCATGAACAAGTCTATATATGTGTTTATGTACCTGTATATTAGAGTAGTCTTTATAATAGGAAAAACAAACGTTTTATTTCAATCAAATCTGAGCACCAGCCTATCTTGTTCCAATATTTAAAATATTATTCCTATAATTTGGTCAATTTCAGATGAAATTTGGAGTTGGAAACGTTGGTTTGACAAATAGGAAGGAAAAAAGTTTTATTTTGAATAAGGGCACCAACCATCCTATCTTGTATTAATGCTTAAAAAAGTGACATTTCCAAAATTTGGTCCATTTTGGATAAAATTTAAGAGGTTGCTACCACAGTTTGAAAGACTAATTTGAAACATAGGTTCCATCAACACGGATTTTTTTTCAGATCTTGTGGTAGCGACCCCTAAATAATGTTCAAAACCACTCTTATTTCTACAAAAATTACTTTTTTCTTCATAATGAAACAAATGCAGAACATGCCCCGTCCATTTTTTCCAAAACTTATAAATAACACACCCTACTGTATATATTTGAATACCAAACGCACCACCCACAAGTTCCTGATTACAAAAATAACTACAGAAATGTAAAACTACAAAAGTAAGATTGTTATAGAAAGTTTCAAAGGACAAAATAAAAAAAACAATAAGGGTGTAAAAGGATATAAAAGAGAGGAAGGGTGTACGACCGAGGGGTAGTGATGGTTTGATGGGAGGGGGGTAAGCGTTGGCTGCTGGCAGTCATGTCGGTGTTCTGGCGTGAATACTAATTACCGTTCCTTGCCGGTAAATCTCGCCCAATGGGCATGAAGGACAGGCCGTGGCCGTGATTCTGCACTGTCAGCGACGGCAATCGAAATTGCCTGCAACGAACTGGTGAAGAAGGAAAAGAAGACGAGGGTGGGAAAGAGCACCTAAAAGTACCCGTAGTTTTGGAACGAAAGAAGAAGAGATGAAGATGGTGGACCCACCCAACTAAATGATAGCAATTGAGCTAAAGGGTGCCCATGATGACAGGTCGGGTTAATGGCGATGGTAAACAGTCTGCACACACCGTTTAGTATACTCCCCTTATACCACTATTCTCCCCCCGTTTCCTAGCCCCTTCTTGTTCTTTACGGGGAAGAGAGGCAATCTTAAGATAATGGAGACAGCGCACAAGTTGTCTGCCAATGACAATAATTTCCTAGCACGAAAACCCTATATACTTGTACAGAAATTTATATGAAGGGCAATACCCTACTAAACCCAATGACAAAAGTTAAATATAGAGGTGCAAAAAAAAAAAACATATAGCATCCATCTTTGACAGTTGGCAAAACACAATAGAAAATATTCTAAAAATTGTCTATTATTGGTTATTATACAACCTATTTATAAGTTGGTTTTACGTGTTTAAAATATGTCGAAAAAACTTTATGATGTGACAAAAGTGTAAAATGACACTTTGTAACCTAGTTGACATGGTGACCAAAAGGATCATAAATTTTAATAAAAATATAACATGAATCGTAACATCTTGTTTTGTTTTGTCCTTTGTTTATGAAATGCCAATTAAGAAACATAGAACTGTACACCTTGTGTGTTAGCAGTTGGCTTTAGGTTTTAAAAGTGCTTGATCTTTTCAAATACTGACATTAGTAGTTGTCACTTTTTAAATAAAGAACAATCCATAATCTCAAAAATAACAAATAAAATACAATCGTAGAGTGAATCAAGTTAAAAAAATAATTAGTTGCAGCTCGTGAAAATTCAAGAGTCGATAACACCAAAAATTATACGTTGATACAAGCTATGAACTACAGTTTAAGTGCCATCACCGTCTTTTCGTCAACTCTTGAGCAACTCTTCTTTTATGAAATTGGATTGGTATTAAAATGCTTAATCACTTTTCAGCTTTTCGCAAAGCCCATACATGTTGTACCCAACTTAGCCCCCTTTTAATCTCATTCAACAACAAAGCTCCTGTGTTATTGAAACTTCACTTTTAAGTGATCGTTCACCCTTTTTTTTCTTCCTTTAAATCAAAATTCCTTCTCCCAATATCTTTGAAGAATGATAATTCACGCTTGTGCTATAATAATCCCAACTCAAAACAAACGCTCCCACCTCTTTCTTCCAATGGTCCGATTAGCATTCAAAGCATTCTGTAACCAAGCCCCACGAACTGGCGACCACATCGAATCAACCCATTTCCATCTATCAATATCAACATGACCGATGTCGAACATACCGAATGGACCATTGGACCTCTTCGCTCCGTCAACAACTCAACCAAGCGCACCAATGACACGCCAATTCCTAAACCTCCCCCCACCAATAACCTACTACACTACTTCGCCAGACCCCTTCAACTGTTGCCATCAATCTCTAAATGTGAAGCATCTTGTTGAAATTCGGGATTTTCTCATGCCAAAACGGACACTCTCAACACTGCTTTTCCAGCATCTTCCAAGCATATTGGATAACTAGCACACCCCCATTGCTTGTTAGCAAAGTGCGTCACATATTTTTTATCAAAACTATTTCTAAAAAAACTGGGAATAAATTAATTGTTTTCGACATCAATTAAATGTTTTTGTGTAATACACCGGGTGACATTTTTAATGAAAGCAAGTCGTGTTAAGAACAACAGGAACTACAGACTGAACAAATGACAACTAATACACCTATAAATTTATTTTGCCAGAGGAAAAATTTACTACCAATTACATACAAATCACTATCCTAATAATAGTTTTAATAAGTGAAACGATTTGCCAATTCGGATAACAAAGCAATTGAAAAATACTATGAATTCTGTAAAATGCAACAAATTAGACAATTATATTTTTAATTATGTGAATTATAATCTTTAATTCTTTTTCTGTCGTCGTTTGTAAATCCTTTTGTTTCTGATTTCATGTTTAACTTTTTGCGTGACTTATTTATTCATTTTTTTTTACAAATTGTGTACAATTTTTTTGTATATAATTGTTTGGTCTCAATTGGGCTGGTAAAAAATACTATACACACCCAGATCTATAGACGTGGAATGCTCAGAATCCACGGAAATACATCATAACAACGTGAGTGTAAAGAGCGAGATTGAATAAAATAAAAACAATCAGCTGCCTAAGTACCACAACAACACAATGGAAACAGTGAATGAGCTTAAAATTATATAATAAAATTATAACAATGATTTGCCCGTCATTTTTCACCGGTCCACTTGGTTTACATTAGAATGACTAGTAGATACTAGAATACTACAAAAGAAATAATCATTTCAAATTGCAATCCATAAATTTAATATTAATTTACAACGTTAATTTTAGATAAATTCAGCCTTTGACAACGAAAACTAAATCGAATCTCCCTGCCACCCAAGAACGCTATTTTTGTAGAGGTGTCACACACCCGTAGCCCAAGTTGAAAAATCTACTGAACCTTAAAACTTTAAACCACAATGTGCGTCCAACTTTCAACACTAAAGAAAAAAAAACTCTTTCCACAACCCCCTTTATAAATAAAATAAAATAAAAATAAAAAAACACCCACAACAGCATGGTGGGTATAGTCTTGAGCTGTAAACACGTGTTCGAGTAAGCGTGTCTTATTCGCGTCGGTCGTAATCACGCGACAAACGAGACATGGATCAACGTCGACGACAACCTGACCGCAAACACGACTAGAGCGCATGCGTGGGAGTTGGCCGACCAATCGACCAAGCGACATGCTTTGCCAAAAAAAACTAAAAAGTGGCTTTTGCACTAACTTCTTTTTAGCAACATGTTTTTCTTTTTTTTAAACTCCAATAATAATCTACAAGTAGAGCTACTCAAATTCTAAACTTTGCCACTACTTGACACTACTTTTTAACTCTGTCGTGTTAAAATAATTTCGTTTTTACTTATCACAGTATTTTGGAAGAAATTAAATAAAAAGACACAGCAAAATCACACCTCACCCCAACTACAAATTCTCAATGTAGCAACCGGCAGAGGGAAGCACAGTACGAGACGTGCTGGTTCTTTCGCTATACCACTTTCATTAATTCGGTAGAATCCGGTTAATATAATCAAAATCAATCGGCTCCCAAAACGCTGGTTAATGTTTTTTATCCATCGTTTAATTTTATCAGCCGGTTATAGTTATCAAAAAAGCACTCGTTCCCAAGTGATCTGATAATAATATCCGGATTAAACTGATTCTAAGATTTCTAGTTTGTGACAAAGTATACCACCAGTTCAATTGTAAGTTAATGAAACCCATGTGGCATTGGGAACGAGTAAAACGAAAATATCGGTCAACTGTAGTTTCACAAATGACATCATGTGATCAATGTAAACAGTTCTGCGAAAATATTTAGAATTTCCTTTTCATTAAGTTATGCAGGATGTAAATCTTTTCAAGATTTTCGCTAGGAAACTCTTTCAAAACCATGTTGATCAACTACAATGACAAAAATCTTTTTTTACAATGAAAACGAACATTAAACTGAAAACAATTAAATGGAAAAATGGAAAGAAAAAAATATAAATGAAGTGAAATTGAAAAAAAAAGAAGAAAGAAGAAAGCATTCGTAACTAAAAGAGAAAGTTGAGAAGGAAAATCCGTTGCAAAACCCACAACGAACAGTGGGTTCTTTTCCACCTCCTTAACCCCATCAGCACCGGGAGGCAAAGGGGAAAGAAGAGGAGCGTCATCATCCCTCTTTTCCAAAGCATTTGAATAAAAAACAGATTAGGAAATAAGCTTCATTGACATCGTTCGAATTCCCCATCCCACTCGACTCAGACGCTCAAGGAGATATTTAAATCTTAACGCCGTCCTAACAAGTGCGGCGAACCGCGATTGTCTTAATTGCAAACGAAGGAGAAAGAAGAAGGAGATGAAGAAGACGACGATGACGATGACGACGAAAAAGAAGAAGAAAAATAAGATAAACGTTTAAAAAAAGAAAAAAAAAAAACTTGGTGAAGGAAACGACATGAAGGAACACTACTCCGTAGTAGATGATTCCTTCTTCTTCTTCTCCTACTAAAAAAGATTTGTGCTCGATCGTGTGAAAATGCATGGCGGCGGCAGACGATTCAGCAGAAGGAACTTCTCTCACAATACTCGTTCGTCTCCCTTTCTCTTACTACTTCTTCGTATTCTTCTTCTTTACTACTACTTCGCGATTTTTTTCTTCTCCTCTTCTTCTTCACCCTCCATTCTTTTCCATTCACTTCATCTTTCGTTCGCTCGAATCACGCAATTATGCTCCGATTTGGATGGAAGTCTGTGCCACCCAAACAGCTGGAGGTGATAGGTGGCAGCAGCCATTGCCACACCATGCTAACAAAAGACTAATGCCATCGCAATTATTCATAATACACGCGAAAATTTTGAGCTCAATTCAGTCAAATGATTTAAACAGTTCGAAATTTATCTCCCCAACACCCCCTCCCCCTTCCCCACACACATTCACCACCATCGTCTCGTTTCCTACTTACAAAACGTTCGCCTTTTTCAACTCTCTTTCGACTTATTTCGTATTGCATTATTTTAAACAGAAGAGGGAAAAAAAACGTCGTCAATTAATGGGGAGACCCCAAAATACTAATTGCACCGAACTGACTGATTGGAACGCCATCTTTAATACGGTTCAACTGAGTCAGTTTAATTGGCAATTAAAAGGGAATTCCATTAGATAAATGACTCGGCGTCGCCCAAAGAACGATCCAAATTTTATTTCGCTGAGAGGGCTTCTTTATTGGGCATCAGCTCCAAGCACGCTATCCTTAAGGTTGGCATAATAATAAATTTTAATTGGCATTGTGACATTGAAAAAAAAAATTGCCACCGACGTTGATTGAATTGCAGACCACAACCGACACCTTAACTACAAGTCCGATCCGTTCAATTCTCCCATTTTAATTTCTGGCAATGATCGCGTAAGTTTCATAAACCCTTGAATATTAATTTGTTGAGAAAGTCGAATTATCAATTTTTAAAATAAACAATATACCATTTGTAAAAGAAGTTCGATAGTAATCCGATATTAGTTATTCTACTATCTGACAAGTATAAAAACCAAGTGATGAGCGAAGAACTTCAGTTATTCAACGTGAAAAAACCTTAACGAAGATGAACTGTACACCAATCATAGAATCGTTATTTGTACGTACATTATTCATAGTAAATATTATTTACTAAATAAATAAAATAAAAACTCAAGTTTCTCCATCGAGCATCCTTACACAATTAACCGCCCTTTCCCAATTAGTTTAAAAATTAATTAATATTTGCTTGACAAACTAATTACAAAAATAAAGCAATACTTTAAGTATTTTTATATAAAAACAATTAGAAAGTTAAGTTGAATTTAATACAAATTAAATTAAATATTGAAAAAAAAATTGAAATAAACTTGAAATAAAAGGCTAACTATGCTCAATATGCACCTAACCATTAGCTTTAATGCAATATACTGTGTATAGTAATCTTATAGGCTACTGTGTGTGTCTTATAGGCTACTGACGTAATTGATACTAATAAATAACCAGATCAGTGTGTTTGACAAACCCTTCGAATCCACGAGTGTTTACCATAACAACGTGAATACAAACAATGAGCTCCACAAATTCATAAGAACGTGAGTGCAAATTATAATACAACAATTAAATTAACTGCAATGGTAGAACTGTTCACTGTATATTTGGGGGTGATACATGAAATACCATATACCAACACAAACATAAGCAGTAACTGATGAGATAAACTTGTGTTTCTATTATTACGGTATACTTAGTGACTCGTTACTAACAACAAACCGCGTTATGTGTACATATACACCCAGACAGAGCTGGAAATTTATATAAAGAATTACTACTGTAATAATGTAATATGATATATCTCAAAAGATAATAACAATGTAGTTTGTAAATTAATGTAAAAGTGGAAAAAATAGGTTAACTATGAGTACAGTATATATACGACTAACGGTTAGCTTCCAGTCTAGCAGACGAGTTGAGCAGAAAAGCCGAACGAGTGAAAAGAGGAAGAAGGCGTAGCTAGTTGCGGTTTTGTGGCAGAGTGCTTTTCAGCTAGACGACTCCAACGTGGGCGGCAACTGTGGTCAGAGTCCGTGCGTAGCAAAACTCGCCCCCTTGCTCTCTCGCGCTCTCGATTAACTAATGCTAATTAAGGGAATGAGGTCAATTTCGAAGAAGCGTGTTCACCAACACACACACACACACACGTTGTCTTTCTCTCTCCGTTTTCTTCTACTCCTTCCAAAACTGCTACCCCCACCTAGCTTTCTCCCCTACCACTCTTCTTCTCGTTCGGTATAAAATGCCTCGAGCCAACGACAAGAACAGCGACAGCCCTTTAATCAATATGCAAGCAAACCCACACCACAGGAAGCTGATACTTTTTTCCGTAACGTAGAATGTTTACTTTATCTCATTTTCGTCGTACTCGCCTGAATCAATACTGTAAAAAAATTGGATCTTTGTTAATTTTTTGATATCCAATCTCAACCAGATTTCAGTGTAAATGGTTTTTTTAAAAAAACTCAACATTTAACTACAGTAATAAAACAACAAGTAATATAAAAAACTGCGTTTTTGATAAACTATTTTAAAACCTCATAATTACTGACACAAACAAGTGAAAATATATTGTTGGCTGAAATAGGTTAAGTGTTTATTTGGATGGGTCGGCTTTATACTCTCAACAATGAATGGCTGCTCACGTAATGAGGCAGTACGCTAAGTAGGTGGTAAGCTAAATATTTAAAAAAGCATTTATTTTTGTGTACAACAGCGTGTGGTGGCTTGAAATGACTTAAGATGTCAGCAAACACCTTTCGAGGAAAAACGGACCCTTTGTGTAACTAAATCTCAGATTTGACTTGACATTGATCCGTCTGCATTTTGATCTACATTTAAAAAGTACTGTATTCTATAACCCGGATGAATTGTGTATTGTAGGTACCAACAACATTTACACGAGCCCCGAAAAATTATGATGTAATAAAAAAAACATCTACACGTGATGATATGTCACCCCAAACCGAGATGTAAATTTCAGTCAAAATGGTTAAATTAAAGATAATCAAACAGCGATATTTCCTGTTTTGATCTTGTGGGTTAAGATCGTTTTACCTCCGATCCACTCAACTTAACCTACATAGTTGCAACGTTTTTTTTCCCACCTTTAATGTTCGTTGATGACAATTTTAAGGTGAATGTGACAGTTTTGAACTACCTCGATAAAAATGTAATCATGATATGAAAAATTGGCTGCTTTGATCGCTTCATCGGTTGCACTTAAACATCCTTTTTCCTCCGATAAATGTGCATGGACAACACAATTCAATGGGCTAACGACAGGAAAACATGCAAGTCACGACAACGACCAAAAAGAAATCACACATCAAAGCAGGAAGAGAAAAGAACACAGAAAAGAATACAATAAAAAAAAAGAGAAAAGAATGTAATAAACGATAACACACAGAAAAAAAATAATCAGAATTGAACAAAAAATATACAGAGAAAATGGTTTGACTAATGATTCTGTTAATGGTTCGTACACGTTAAAAAGGAAACAGTTTTCGAAATGAGCACGCGAATCCAGTCCCTATATGTTGAAGGAAAAAAAATACAAATAAAAAAAGGGTCGAGATCATTAGCAATTAATTGCTGTCCCGATTCTAATCTAGCAATTTGTCATTAAGTACAAATGTTATAAATTTTTCTCTTTAAGTTATAGAAATTTCTCATCTAAAATAATAATAATATAAATTGTAATAACGATGCAATTAATCAATTAGTTATACGGATACATTCATACATTCAAAGTTCATCGCGACTTTCACATAAAACTTCTAACTAAAAATTATATATTTTATGAAAACAAAATTATATCATCTCCTATATAGATTTTCATCTCTGTGAGTGAATATAACGCTATCTGATGTAAGTAAGTAACAGTGCCCGTCACTAATGATAGAAACATTATTGACGGGCATACTGTCGACGCAACTATTTTCAACTTTCAAAGTCGTATCAATTCCGACATATGAAAATTTGAAGTACCAACATTTTGTCGTTGAGTGGTTATGGGAATGATTATTAAAATAACATATTAACAACTTAGTAGCAAATAAGATTATGTCACGATGTTTTGAATCGATCGTTATGTACACCCTGCAAAACATCCCTGATATTGTTTCAACGTTTTTCCACGGTTTCAACAAAAAATAAAAATCAACGTGCGAGGCAGGGTCTCTTACGACTAAAAGGTAACGTGGTTTGTACACCTACCTTACAATTAACAAAACATGAACAAATCCTGACCTACTTCATTTACTAGTTATTGTCTTCAGGATGACTAAGTACAGTACTAACTCATCGCTCACCACAAATACAATAGAAATCGCATCACACAAACATATTTGTTAGTTATGAAAGATAGTGAAAACTCCAAAACACAAAATAAACAAACATCCACGGGGATTGGTAACAAAGACAAACAAACACAAAACGAGACATTTATCGAACAACAAACATAAACAACAAGCTTCGAACCACAAAAGCGGTTGGAAAAAAAAATAATCGAGTGAAGGTCTTACACAGAAGAAAGAACACCTCGCGCAAGTAAAACGGAGCCAAAAATTGATCTTTTTTAAAACATTAAGCTTTAAGTCTGAAGAATGCTCGGAATCATTCTGCTATTGATTATTCATAAATTCTTTGATTTATGGTGTCGCTGGCGACAGCAATCCCCACCGGCTCACAAGTCTGGGGGCCCCCCAGACCCCCTCCAGGCCCCACGCACCAACAACCAAGGCAATGCGTGCGAAGATAGAAAAACGAGTGAGAGAGAGAGAGGGAAGGAAAAAGAAAGAAAAAATGAAACGATTATCGCAAACGTAGAGAAAAAGCGGGACACAAAAAAAAAAGAAATATAAGTTTTCAAAACAACTTAATTTTGGCCACGTTCATGAATACCAAATGACAACGTGCATTTCGAATTAGTAGAGGCTCTGCACCCAATGGCGTTATTATACGTTCGAACAGATAGTAAAGGCAAGAAAAATGTCAGCGAAAAAATTTCTTTTTAACATAAAAATAAATTATCATCTTGCGATGTTTTTAATCGATCAAACCTCATATAATTAACAAATTGATTATTTACACCCTCTCTCTCTCAATTTTTTCACTGTTTATATATTAAACTACCGTTTATAAAATGCAAGTCTCTCGTTCTCGTTTATGTTCGTGGAAGAGTGTTTCCATGACATCAAGTGAAAACATACAAGGAAAACCATAACAACGTAAACGTGGTAAACAAAGAGAACAATATCGTCACGTGCTATAGCACGGGTTACTCACTTGTTGAAATATAATAAACAAAAACCTGGGTGTTTGTTACTTCAGTACTGTACCTGCATATACTGTACGTGTACTGTATATGAGGATAGTTTGAAAAGTTTGTAGCCCCCTACACTGCAGTATAAATACTGTATATGATATAACTATCCTACATTGTATTTTTTGATAAAACAAGTATTCATAATTACCATTAAAATAAATCATAACATCATATTTTATAAAAATGAATATGTAATCAGCGTTAAATATAAATTATGTAACTTATACAAAAATGGGGACTTATGTAATGTAATAAAATTAAAGTGGGATGCATTGAATTATTGGCCTATGCATAGCATTTAATTTGCCATAATTAAATCAAAAATGTATTTTATCCAACCAAAATTTTTAGAGGTTTTCACCGACCATGTTCTCCCCTCCCCCCCTCTAACTCCCACTTTCAAAATCATCTAAAATAAGCACTCGAAAAGGTGCAAGAAAAACAAAATAACGAAAGGCGAAGCAACGTGGAAATGGAAATCGATCAATACGTTGCTTACTTGTGCGCGAATGACAAACTCGTGCCAATTTGTCAAATGCCACACCTAGGGCACCTCTTTTTCTTCGACAATCTCAACAGAAAACGTAAACTATACACACACACACAAAAAAAAAAGAAACAAAAAAGCAACAACAAACAAAACAGAAAGGGGGATGGATGGATGGTAAGGAAAAAACACAACAACTGTAGGGTTGACGGTGGCATCATGCCTTCCACAAACTTAAATGGGTTCAGTGTGTTCCAATAAGCCAATCGGAGACAACAACGACGACAATTCCAAAATACACCCTCATCCCCCACCTTCCCCCTTGCGATACGCTCGTGTTGCCACCCTCGATTGTCTTGGCCTGGCCGGGACATGGTGCCAAAAATTGTCAAGTAAAGAGAACGAAAAAAAAAAACTACTAGTAAATAAAGCTGATAAGAGTCGTTCTTCTCCACCATCAGAGTTCCCTATCAAAAGCACGCTTCTGCCTCCACTACAATAAACAGTCATAATCTGCACCCGGTTCATCAACCCTCCCACTATACCACCCCACCCTCCATATTCTCACCCTTAAAGTGCATCGAGCCTCTGAGGTAACCTACAAAAGTGTGAGTAGGTGAGAAAGATTTCTTTTTTTTTTGGCAGTTGACAAAAACGAGGGAAAGAAAAAATGTTTACACATCATGTCCTGCCAAATCAAAAGAAAACGATTGAAAGCGTAATAGTAAAATGCGCACGTTATTGATTTATTAATTTCACTAATAAAAATCCATTGTGTAGTATATTAGTACATTACAACCATCGTGTAACGTTTCAAAGTATGATTAATATTTAATTTCAAATGTATCACAAATATATTTTCTCACAAGCTAAGAAGCCCGTCATCAATGACGGGTTCTACGATTATTTAAATTTTTAATCAGGATAATGTTAACTTTAAATTTTCCCGTGGTTCAATGCCATTGGGTGGTGCTAAGCCAATGAGTTATAGATAGATAGACTTACATTAGCAAATTATTATAGTAGATTCATCATTTATGAATGTTTTATAAATGTATTTTTACTTCGGTCATTTTTTGATGTTTCATGATGCAATGACGTTATGTGTATTTATACCACAAACCGAAAAAAATATTTGAAACTTTGGAAGTGGTTGTACAACCAATCACTGTACAGGTAGCAAATACCATGTTGTTCCAATGGCTGCTTGAGTTTTTAACTTGTTGTCATGGAAACATTGGTTACAGACCGAAATAAGCATTTTATAAAGTAAGATAATGACGACAGAAAAAATTAGCAACTATACAAGTTTTTCCTCTCTCCGTCCGTGAACGAATGCTTCCATGACAACAAGTAAAAACATTTAGCACACAAGAAAAGCCACAACAAATTGGGTAAAACACAAAGAACAATATCCTCACGTGCTATAGCACAAGTTACATACTACTAACTATAAAACATAAATGTCATAAAACATTCTTATATACTGTAAAAATTGACCTTTGAACTGAATTTTTTTTTGAAGTACTAAACATGCACCTAAAAAAACATTATATAATTGTTTGTTGAAATACAAAAGTGTAACCTTTCATATTAAAGAAAACTGGACTTTTTATAAGAAAAAAGCAGGACAATTTGAACGTAAAAAGTCTAGGAACAGTACGCTTAACCGAAAAACTCGTAACGACAAACAAAGCCAAAGCCTTTTTTTTTCCTCGGAATTTTTCATTACGACCTGCCGATACACTAGTACACAGGATAAACTTTATATTAACCGATAGTGAAGATTCTAACATGATAAGCTCTTATTGGCTGGGGGTTGAGTGACCCAAATAAAATGAAGTTCCAACCCCAGTTATTTCTGGGTAGGCGCTTCTCGCCTCTAGCAAAGATCGAATACAGAAAATGATGTCCGTGTCCTATAAATTACTTTTATGTCTCATAATGGGACAACAAAAGGGTGAAAAGGAATCTCTAGCCAATTCTTAGCCATTGTCTCTCTGGCAACCTTGTTCTCCTCCCACTCAACCCAAGTTGCCAAAAAGTACAAAGAACTGACCGAAAATAGAAAGAAAAATACCAATTGAAGAAAACCTCGATTTTTGTTCTTTTTTAAAAAATATACTCAATTTATTCCCATGATCAATGCCACCGTGTACAACTGCGAATAAAATGAATTGTATGAAAGATTTAGTTAAACAATCGTTCAAATTTAGCTACTCTCGTTAAAGCACAAAACGTTTGGTCTGGCAATTTGAGCAATCTGTGGACAACTGTGACGTCAGCTTCTTGCCAACCAGTTTTCAATGATTAATCAAGAAGGTGACGTTACAGTTGTCCACAAACAGCTCCACGCGCAACACCAAAAAATTGTGTGTTTAGGGAAGCATTGACAGTGATGGACTTTGCATTTTAAGCGATATGATTTGATGCACCCTATTTTATTCTTCTGCCATTAATTTAGAAACGTTAAGTGTATGAATGTTAAAAAAAAAAACAAAATGCGAAAAATAAATTTAAGAATTAGAAAGAAAAAAAAGAGGATCAAGTTCGAGAAAATCCTGGTATTGCTAATTGCCAATCTGCGATTGGATCTCCTCACATTTTTTTTTCCACACACCCATTAAAAATAAAAATAAAAATAAAAAAGGATTCAGTCCATTTAGCACTCCCTAAAATTTTCAAGTTTCCGCTTTGGCTCAATTGCCAAGACGCAATTCGATTCCTGTTTCTCCGATATCTGGCACGAGATGCAATGTTTGTCATTGCTTATTTGCAAAACAAAAAGGGCATTGCAAAAGTGGTTGTGTTATTTCCTTATGCCCAAAATTTTCGTGTATAATTTAAAAGGTAAATTGATACCACACCACTCGCACGATTTCTTCGTCCGCGTGTGCTAATTTAAGTCGAAAACATAATTCTCTCAGTTTCTTTTTCCATGCGGCCTAACACATTAGCAAAGGATAAATTATGAACAATACATACGCTCTGCTATATCAGTATAGAAATGCTTCTAAACACAAGAAACTGGATACGATAATTGTATAAACCAACATATAAATTTACTGCAGTATATATATGTATAGTTTGCACGATATGAGAGACTAAAAAATGTACAAACAATGAGACAATTTTGCAACTGCAGACGTATTGCTTTTAAAATTAATCTACTAACCGAATTGGTTACACTTGCTACACATTGGTATGTTACGTCTCATTGCCCTTTAATGTGGCCATGCTATCATTTAATTCTCGATTTCATTACTTATCGTTCAACTCGTGTTGGTATTCTTATACTAACATAATAATATCACCCAAAGATGCATCGATACACTGATTGCAAACTTTGCAATATACTGACGCAAACTTTCACACAAACTCCTATCATTACACACACGTTTTTCGGTATCCACTTATACATTTTTTGCACAACCACCATGATCCAAATTAGGTAAACATTATTCATATCCTTCCCTGGAAATGGACGAGTGAGAGTGATAAAAGGTTTGCATGCCTTTCCATTACTACTTCCTGGTAAACAATGATTTTTCTCGCAAAGCCAAGAGGGAGCAAGAGCGAGAAACGAACTAGCTAATATTTAATTAGAATGCTAGCTGCGTCCAGATCACACACAGACACACACAAGCAAGTCAGTAGCTGTCCCTCCGCCCACACATTCGGATTGATCATTACCGCGTTGTGTGCAGTTGAGAGAAGCAGCTGGAGGCAAATGCAGCAACGTTTTCCACTTTC
>JAQIWH010000639.1:0-43743 GCA_034695005.1 Cryptops parisi | reverse complement strand
GAAAACAAAAACTAAGGTAAACAAAAAAGACTTACCCTAGGGTAAGTCTTTTTTGTTTACCTTAGTTTTTGTTTTCATTATAGCCCTTCAATTGTATTATGTACAGTCAAATACAAAACTTATATTATTCATCCACACATTGTTTCACTGGCCTATGCAGGTCGCCGAACACTTTATGCAAGACTTTCCATTTTACAAATGTAAGTTTTTGGTATGTTTTTTTCTCTCTCCAGTTAATCCGCCCTACTGAGTTTGTGTTGTACCTTTTGGACCCAGTGGCCCGTTCTAGCCACTAACATAACATAACCTAACCTAACCTAATTATTTTATTTATTAGAATAAATAAAATAAATAAAATAAAATAAATTTATGCATAAACCTAAATTTTCCATTAAAATTGAAAATATAAAGCGAACAATTCCACCGTACGAATCTATAATTTGCGCCACACATGGCGTACACATTACGGAAAAAATCAACAGTACGAGAACGCTCATTCACTTGTGCACCACCGCCCGGAATCGCATAGTAGCAAATCGGTCTCGCATATAACGATCATCAAAGATTTCTCTCGTTACATAATAGAAAATTCGCATAGCATAAGAAACTTAGATTCATAAATCGTAAAATTCCTGAACTCTATAATGGACTTGTCGTATTTTTCATTTATAAGTATACCTTTTATTTGATGCTATTTACAAATATACACCACACCTCAGTACTCGTACACAGTTAATCGCATACGGTGAACTACAAGTATAAGAAACAAAATATAAAACAAAACAGCGTATAATAACTTATTAAGAGTTTTGTTTGGTTGGTCGAGATTCATTTCCATATCTACTGAATATAGAATTATTAAGATGTTGACCATTGATCGTCTTAAATGGTACCATAGGCTCAAGAAACTGGTTGAATCGATTGAAGATCATAGTCATCCTTTGCATAAGTATAGTTCATTATTTGACACAGCAACTTACAGTCGTGAGATAAATTTTAATAAATTTAAATTGCCCGAAATTGCAATCAAAGATATGGATGAACGATTCCCCTTTAATTCCTTTTCTCCATGGAATGATTAAGATTCGAAAACAAATTAATAATGGTCCAAAGACTCTTATGGAACAAAGGAAGTTGAATGCAAATATTTTGAGTTATGTGAATTATAATCTTTAATTCCTTTTTGTTTTGTTTTTGGTATGCTATATTGTTATAATATGTCAAATTGTCCTGTTGATGTATGTTTGTAAATCTGTATGTTTGTAAATAAAACTGTAAAAATTTATACATTATATATCCGCAATGAAATGTCAAACAATATATCTGTAAAAAAACTGCATTTTATTTTTAATAAAAAAAAATCTGTCAACTATATGAACACGGAACCATTGGAGGAAACAATTTCGTTTCCAACAAAAAATTTATCTTTTGAGAAGATCTTTTTATTTAACAAGGTATTTTTCAAGTGCTAAGAAAGAAACGATAATTTACCAAAGTTATGAAAAATCAGCTTATTACACTCGACGTGTTAATAAGATTTCTAGAAAAATTATTTCACCAGTCGTCAAGCTGATGACGGGCCTTTCCCCTTCTAAAAAAGTTAATTTGCAATAGTACTTGTTTTTGTTCAACCCCAACAGACAGAAATCTCATTTCGTGGGGCATTCTATTAAAACGAGTGAAAATCTGCATCGGACATTTCCAAATTGACCCTACCACTACTTTTGCGATGATCCATGTTTACGCCATTCGTGAGAAACTTAATAAGAATCTACTATCTGCAAAAATTTTCAACCAATCAACGTTCCTCGTTTTCCATCTGATAAAATATAATTTGTAGCACATCACGCCAAGTCGTTAATTTTCGGTGAAGAAAAAGCGAAAAGAATTAAAAGAAAAAAAACTTATGGTAATATTGAAAGAGTGGTGCGTTGGATTCAATGAAAAGCGGCAAAAATGCCTATTTCACGCGCATAATTTAGTCCATTTCAGGTTTTGCAAACATAGTACTACACAAAAGTGGAAAACCTCTGTAATTTACTTATCTTCACGTTGAAAGAAATATTGACAAAACACTTGTAAATTTTGGGAAACTGACGTTAATTTCAAAACTAGTGATGAAACGTAATTTTCACTCGACTACGTGTAGTAACACCTGGTTGTACCAATTCATGAATACACAGTCAAGTTAAAATCAAAATTAATCCATGTTTTTTAACGTAGAATTTTCTTCGAATATGAATTTTCATAATAAAAGCTCAAGTTATACAAAGTTTAGTATAGTATAAGTAAAATTGAAAAAAAGTTCTTTTTGTATTGAAAAATTATTTGCGTTGAAAATATCTTGACAAATTTTGATTATATTTGAGAAATTAAATTGTAGGTACAATACTTTTGAGTTGTTTTTTTTTGTTTTTTTGCTTTGCCATTTATTTTTTATATAACATAAAAAATTAAAAAACTGGACATGTTTCAGAGCATTAGACTCCATCTAGTATACCATCAGTAGTATACGTAAGTTTAATGTGATGCCTCTTTATTACAATCTTTTATTTAACTTGGCTTGTCCGTTGTACCGGGTATGTTTGTCTGTGCGCTCAACATATTTGCGGTCTATTTTGACTCACTTCCCGATATCCCAGAAAGCTGAAATTTGAAACGTAAACGCAGTCCACGGTACACAAAAATACACAAAAATACAAAACACAAAAATACGTTAGATAAATTACAACACCTAGTTAAATCAAAACATATTAAAAAAAAATCCCTAGTTAAATCTAAACTAAAAATTAACCCATAATTAATACGTGAAATAATCATCAAATGAAGTTTCTCCAATGAAAACTAATTTTACCAAGTTTAGCACAAACTATATGAAGCACACTGTGTGTATACTTTTGTATGATTAGCCTACAGCATAAGTGAACTTTTCTATTATTCTATTTTAAGTGATATCTGCTAATGTGTTGATAACATTTTGATAACTCGGACCTTGATACAAAGTTTAGTACCGGTAACGTAAGCTGTATAAAGTATAGGTAGAATAATTAGTCTATTTTTATTTTAATGAGCTAACCGGCATTACGTTGATAATTCGGACCTTGATTAATCTTGGATTTCAACACAAAGAATAGATTAATGCGACTAGCCTCTTAACAAGTGAGCAAAATAATCATCCGTCATTTCTGATGGATCGATTTAGTGAAATCATCATTCGCCATCTTGATGTGTTTTACACATCAACTGCTTGGAATTCGCTTTTCAATTGTGCACTATCATTAGCCTTCCATTTAATTCTCAAAATGTCGGTTTGGTTTTGCTTTTTTTCTGATATGTCATAAACAGTAAACAGGCTCGTTTTAATTCTTCTTCTACGTAATTGATGTTGTTTCTTTTCATTATCATCATCATTACAAAGAACCACGAATTAATTCAACATCATCATCATCATCATCATTGTCGTCTACTACAATTTTTTCCTTTCTTCAACTGCTAATGTGAAGAACCATTCCAAAAGCTTAGTGTATAATTTTGATAAAAAAAATGGCGACTATAATTCTTCAGGTGCAAACGAGTATGTCAGTTCTGGAAAATTGTAGTGAGCGAATAAATCATTTTGAAGGCGAGAACTAGTACACAACTAATGAATCCATCTGCAACTTTTTTTATTACTCTTCAACAAATGAATATCTTGCTTACAGGTGTAGTTTGCTGGTGAAGTAAACGCTAATACCAGTTTTTACGTAGGCCTACCGTGCTAAGTGTAAAAGACTTCAATTAAAACTTCAATTTAAACATAAAATTGTAAACGAGAAATCCGAAACGAAATTTTCCATTAATGAAAGAACTTTCGTCATCACTTGGTTTGTGGGGGTTTCCACGATTTACCCCTTTGCAAGTGTTTAACAATTTCAATAAACAAACATTATGTTAGTCTAAGAATCGTTAGTTTCTTAATTAGACTAGATAAAGCAGGTTTGAACAAAGTAAGAACCGAGTTCCCTAACAAGTTTTTATGTGTACATTTTTCAGACTAAACTAAAGACACTATTGCGCATGATGACGGTTCACTCTATACTTTTTCCTAATGTATTAAGACATCATTATGTTACATCGTAATATATTTTTACTTTGTTCTCTTTGATAGTCTACTTTATATTCTATTTTATAGTTAACTTCGTAGATTGGTCTGGTTTTATAGTATACTTTATGTGCAGGTTACAGTACAGTCTACTTTATAATTTTAACTTAAAGTTTTAGACATTTTTAATAGGATCCACCTATACTTCAGGCGTTTTCGGTCTACGTCAAATTCTTGTATAGTTTATTTCATACATTTTATCTATTTTATAATCTACTTAACAGTTTCCGAAAACACGATTGCCATGCCGAGCCATTGGAAACGAAGGTGGATGACTGACAATCAACTTGATTATTGACCAAAAAAAAAGAACACTTCCTGAATCTTTTTCTCGTCAGAAAAACTCCAACGTCAACCTTTCCCGTCACACTTTTGTTTCTCACCATCACCCACTATCGTTTTACACATTTGTATCATTATACGTAACAACTCTTTTCGCCCTCGGGTGCGTTGTCTATCGAAACGGATGAATTTATTCGCGAAAAGCAGTTCCTAACCAATTATCTTTCTCCGTACAAGACGATAAGGTCGAAATACGATTTTCCACGAATCGTGTTTGTCCTGCGAAGCGCTTCATTAGCGAGTTGAAGCAGAAGAAGCAGCAGCAGCAGCGAAAAACAAGCTCATCGAAAACGAGGAGTTAATGAAATCCAATTGGCTTTCCAATCACACGGAGACGTGCAAAACGAGACAACAAGTCACTAAAAACCTCAAACGTTCGATTTGGGAAAACTTCCTTCTGCAACCCATCAGCCTGCAGCTGTATATAATAACGAGATGACTGTTTGCAAAGTTATTCGTTCGTGGTTCGAGCTCATTTCCACAGCAGGAAACATATTTCATTTTTTGGGAAGAGAAGTTCATTTCTCACTTCATGATTTATAGGGCCCGAGGGAAAGAGGAGGTCGTAGAGAGAGCAACAAAAAAATGAAGGGAGGGGGGGGGGGTAAAATAAAAGAAGAAAAACCCATAGCTAGGCGTGGGCGGAGAGGGATGTCGTGGTGCCCTAACTTGTGTACTCGTCTCCACCAACGACAACCTAAGTGCCGACCTATCCTCTGTCTATACAGGAAAAAAAGTGTATACAACGATAGGGATGAGGCTCCTGGATGGCCAACAAGATCCCGCCCTACCATACAGTCCAAGCACGAATCACCTGCTCACGTGATGACAGCCTGCTGATGAGGGTGGATTAATTATGAACCTCGTCCACCCCATGACGTTCCCTCCTCCAGAGTTTGGCGAAATAGGAATTAAAAAAACAACAACGAGGGGGTAAAAGTTAAAGAGAAGCACGTCCTTGTCGTATTTCACGCTACAGAGCTGGGTTTTCTTTCTATTCGCATTTTTTATTTATTATTTTTGTTTTCTTATAAACTGAGTTGATATATAAACTGCGAACATCAAATGGAAGAAAAAGTGTGGTGACGTGTTAAAACATCGCTGAAATGGAATGTTAATTAAACCGAGCCGTTCCATTTCTCCGCGATAGTTACACAGTTTAATAACCAGTGATGATGATGAAACGTTCTTTCAGTAATCTTTAGCTAACTCATAATTTAATTAATATTTTGTTTAATTTCATAATCTTTTAACTACTGTAAAGGACAAGGGTACAATTTTTTTTCAAGTCTGGAAAACTGTTCAAGTTTATCCAACCAAATACAGCTTGATGCGAAGAGTATGTTCTACATCTCAAAAATCGAATTATTTTAAGTTGTCATCAAAACAGAAAAATTACAGGAAAATATTTTAGAGCGTGAGAGTTAACATTGGCGCATAACGTGACCGTAACACCGTGGAAAGAACAGCAGTCACAGGAAGGCTGAGTCACTTGTGAACTAGCAAAGAATCGCATAATGGCGAATTTTTCTCTTTCACCCTCGTCTATAACGAGCCTCTGGGAGGATCTCTGGTCACAAAATAGTAAAATCCATATACTGTACGTTACTCGCATTAATCGAGGAGTTCCTGTATTCTTATTGCATAGCGTAGTGCACTTTGTAAATACCGTAGTAAATAAGTTACAATTACATGTAATTAAAGGATCTGGTGTATAGTATAAAATGACTTTTTTTTTTTTAAAAATGACCCAAAATCAATTTCGAATGTGTTAGGTGCAGTTCCACCTTCCTAACGCACAGTTTTGAGCAAAACAACAACACGAGCAAAGATATACAAGAAGTGTGAAGTAGCCCATAAGACAGCAAGTTGAAATATTTAAATGTGTTTTTCTCGGAAATTGTCAAAATGTTTACTTAACACCCTTTTTTACACAAGGCCCTTCAATTAGCAACATATATATTCGGATAACGTCCATGTAACAGACACTTTGTACGAGGAATAAACTCATCATGATTATCTCATCTCTTAAAATAATATATAAGCCTAATAAATCCAAAATAGTTCACATCCAAATTCGATCGGTACCATTAAAAATAAATCATGCAACAATCTTCTCCTGATTCTATAGTTACAACCCTAAATTAGTTATTATTACTATATAGTAATTACGAATATCTCAAAAGCATTTGATATGTGAATAGAAATTCGGTTATCCAGGCCTACATTAAATTGTTGGTATTTGAGGAGATACCCAAAGTTTAAAGCAATTACTTTCTCAATAGAACTTTTCATATTCGTGATTAAACTACCTCGTGTATACCGAGTCAAGAAATGCAGTCGTACAAGGGTCATCCAATGCGTCTTTATTCTACAAACTTGTTGCTAATGAAATTCATGACCTTAAACTCTCTCAAGCAAAAACATATACATGTACTTATGTAGATGACAATGTTCTTCTTATTCGTACCCTAAATTTGAACATCATATCACTTCCAAAGCAATTCAACATGATCTCGATACTATTAATAAATGAAGCTCTAAACATGGGCTCGTTTTGAACCCCTGTGAAAACCCTTACTTACCAACACTCTCCCTAATGAATCAAATCCAATTAAAATTCATGGTATCTGGTTTGATTACAACTTAAATTTTTCTATTCATATTGAAATATGAACTGGTCGTATCATTAAGCAGATACATGGATAATGTACATTGCAAAGCGTAAAATATGTTGAGCTATCATGAGAAATTGACCTTTATTAAATCAAAAATCAATTCTATCTTGATTTATGGAATTACTATCTAGAATGATGCATCAGGATATCGTATCAATAGATTGCAAATTGCATACAACCGTATACTACGAATTCTGTTTAAACTTGATCATTACCAATCCGTTTCTACTTTTTTGAGCAAGCGCAAATTATTCCACAAATGAGTTTGTTTTTCGATTATTGGAGATTGGTCATGGCGTTCGCAGTCAAGAACACCCTTTGAATTATTTGGCTGAATGGATGACTTGATAGAGAAAACACTCGGGAATTCCATCGCTTTTTTATCAACCTTCAAAAAGTACGATTTACTGAAATGAATCGGTTCCCGTACAGTTCTATCCAATAATGGAACTCTCTTCCTACTTCCATAAAAAAGATTAACTTTCAATGTTCCAATAGAAACTGTATAAAAAAATGTAGTCATTCCAAAACTACGTCACATATCCTGTACTGTATGTATGGTATTGTTAAAGCCTATTTTGTTTACATCGAACTATTGTTTCTTCATTATTATATATTGATTATTCCAATCCCAATGGGATGTACAATTTTGAAATAAAATAAAAATAAATAAAATATATAGTACACAAAACTATTTACCATATCCTCAAAAAATAAAAGTAATAATACTGTATCATCACAATCAATAGGCTATTAGAAACACGTTCAATGATCAAACGTTACTGCATCTACAAATGATCGTAAAAAAGCACTTTCACATTTTCGAATTAACTAATTCCTTAATTAATGAAAGTAGATAAAAATTAAATGAAACGAGTATCATCAAAGAAAGATGTCCAAGTTCTAATCACTGCTTGCCTTAATGAATTAGGCTCACTGCTCTGAAAATTGCACAGTAAAACAATCAATTTTAACATATTTCGGATTTTGAAGGTAACATACTGTATGTAACATCAGTTGAAAACGTGCTAAGTTTTCAACTGATGTTATATACAGTATGTTACCGTCAGAATCCGAAATATGCTAAAACCCAGGTCTGACTAAACAAATTGACTGATGGATTTTACAACTAGCGACTAAAGCGTTTACTGGCCTTCGGCCGAATTAACTAACTACCCTTCGGTATTAATGGTATTTGGGCTTGACAAGTCAGAACAGATTTTAACTGTAACATATATAGTGACAAAATTGTTGGGTTTTTTTTTTTTTTGTTCCTGACATAATATTGTCATAAAAACCTTAATTAAGTGGACGACTCTGGATAAAAACTGCAATTGACGTTTGAGTAAAGCTTAAAGAATGACATTAGTTAAAAATACAGAAGACGATTGGAGCTAGACACAAAATAGATGTTAAGTTAGAGTTTAACCATCGCCCACCTTAACTCACATGTCCTACGGTATATCTGACAAGTGACAAAAAACAGTGTGTCACTCGATGTAATGGGTCAAATATTGTATTTAGTGTGTAGAATCATATACTGTAGAATGTTGTACTGTACTGTATATTCCACGTGTATATAAGCATCACAGCTGGCCCGCATACCAGACACTCATTATTTAAAAGCATCTGGCTATGTGTTTATGTAAACAAACCATAGAGATATTACATTTGCTTTAGTTTTAACAGACTAACAAAACCTTGTACGAGTAAGACATAGAACAAATGAATGAACGACTCAAGAGTATTATTCCAATCATTACACAAAAATTGAACATGACGAATATCAAATAACTTATATTAACTTAAAATCTTTGATTTCATTTATAAAGAAAAATCAGACCTTTGTGCAGTATAACAACTTTAACAGCTTTGGGTACCATTGCTAAATTAAGTAATATTTTAGTTGATCATCAAGGATTATTATAAATCAGTTTTGAGTATTTATAACGATATTCCTTTTTCCTTGTTCAACATTTCGAAGACCGACAAGACATTTTCCTATTAAAAATGACAACGTCTTATTCTAATATTCGTCTTATCTATTTTTAGTTTGTGATGGGTCAACTATTTATTATATTCAGTTTGTAGAATCATGTATTGTCTATTATACTAGTATGTATGCACCACAGCTGGATCATATACCAGACACCACTTGAAAAGCTTTGGGTTTAATGTACACTAACAGTAGTTAGCGATGTTTCACTAAACTTAGGATAGGATTAAACAAGCCCAAAGTAGCCTATATCTTTTATAGGAAAGATGTAAATTGAATGGTTGAAATTATCATAGTAGGAAACTCCAAATTAATATTAGTTTGAAGATAAAAGTATATTACTGAATTAAAATGAGCAATTCCTCACTTTCGAATATCTACAGTAGTTGAACTATACGTGTACATAATCAAATATATACAATTTATAAAAAAGCATAAATTTATATTTTAAGCAAGAGATAGGCTCTGGGAGATGTGTGATATCTTCTGGAATAGTTACAGTATACAAATAAGAATATTTAAGTTAGAAATATATAAATATTATTTTAATCAAAAGCGAATTAAGTTACATTTTGGAAGAAATGCAAACTTGATATTACCATGACAAAACAATTTATTACCACAGAATCGATCAATTAAAAACAAATTAAAAACGGATCTGACAAAAAATTATTTGAGCATAACTGGATAAAACGAGTGGCATTCAGTAAATGATAATAATTTTGCTCCTATTATCACCAACCATTGTCGTTGAAAGGAATGATAAGTTTACCAGCACAACTTCAAACCTATCGTTTGAGTACTCAATGAATAAAGTAACACGTAACTTATTTTTCTATGAAGTAGCCTACATACGTCATACACTTACAATTCAACTAGAATGTCAACGTTGTAAAGTCAAACCTAATCCAAATTAAGCCGAGTTCGCATTACTAAAACATGAAAGGCAATATATTCTCTCTCTCGAGCTTTGACAGGAAGCATCTTTTGTGGTGTTGAAAGTCTTGACCAATGGTCTAGTCAATTTTGTATGGAATGTGAAATTTTGCCACATTGTTTTGTTGTAATTTTGTGTTTAGATGTATAGTGCATTGTTCTATTTGTCTTGTTTTAAATTTCGGTTCCTGAGAACTGTATTATGTGTAAATAAAATACATAAATAAACAAATAAATATATCAGAAGGAAAATAAATCGAGATGTCTACACGTGACAAGCTAAAAAAAAACACTTCACAGTTTGTCAAAAGCCTAAGCTTTCATAATAGAATAAACATGTTTTAACTCAATATTGTGTGTTTGCACTGCACGTGAACTTCACCATGACATATTTCCGGTATCGGTATTAACTTGGAATTTAAAATTTAGCCAAAACGATGTGATAGCCTATATTTTTCAAATACATGACACATAACGTCTTTAAATAAATTTCGTATAAAATGTTACTAATCACGTATTCCTTGATATCTCGTCGGTTAAAACTTGTTAGTAGACCTAGGCATTAACTAAAAAGAAAATCAAGTTATTAGTCGTTATTTAGCACACATTGTAAAGGTGAAAAAAGGTAGAAAGGAAATAACATTATTTGCATGTGACAAATAACTGCTGTGTACACCTTTCAAATCATCTGTATGCATTTTTTTGTTGATATAAGGTTATAAAAACACATTACAAATATTTTGTCATGCAGTTGCTGATGAGCTAGTCTGACTACTGTACGTATTCGAATAGGAATAAGCAAGTTAGAAATATATGTTTTCATAATCAAAGGTGAATTAAGTTATTTTTTCCGATGCAACTAGTTTTTTGTTCTATATGTAAATCCCTGTTGTATTAGTATTACACAAAATCACATCGTCGTTTAATAGATTATCTAACAACATGAATATGTTACTAACTATACTTCAAGGTAGGCCCTACGAGACATTTTGTTCAACAAGTAGTAGCACAAAACTTAAAAAGCACTAATATGCGATTTCTCTGTTATGTGTCGAGACACGTTCTCTAAGATGTAAATTTCAGTTATATGCGAGAAAAAAAATCGTTTTTATAAGATACGATTTACACAATTGAGTGATCGTTATCTAGACTTTAGAGTAGGCCTACTACATGTATACTATTTTTTCTATCTATACTGTTTGAGACGTGTTTTTGCGTTTTTTTATGCATGAATTTTATGTTTATGCATAAAAAGATACACAGACACTTATATACACAAACATTTGTTCGAGTCGAACGGTACTTAAATGTTTCGACTTAAAAACTTAGAAATGAAACTCGTCTGTACAGTTTCTCGCAATAAGATCTGCAAGTTACCGATGAAAACTTGCAGATCTCAGTACCAAAAACATGTTTTCAAGCGACTTGCCTCAGAAAATAGCGAACCCGCTGTTGAATTAACACTGATTTTCACGATTTAATTATTTTCTTCATACCAACCTACACGACACATAAAAGAAATACAAAACGTTGTACGTGTCCATGTTCTCGGCAATATATTACCAACAAACAATGATTTAGAATTTAGATCACAGTATTTACAAGACAGGTCCTAAAAAGCCTCATCGACATGGCAAACAAGACACACTGGTTTCGGAAAATGTACCATCTTGATACAATCATTAATAACAGGCTTGTACGGGTTATTCCCGTCGTTTTTCTTCACAGCAGGATATGCTTTGCGTAACGAATTGTTCTCATTCCTCATAGTGTCGCGAACGTTTAATCACAACTCAAAACGATCACCTTAAGGGGTTAGGTTATAATAACCACTTCCTCGAAGGTTACCTCTCTTCGCAAGACCCCTCATCTATTACCTAACAACAGCGATTCCTTTTTATTAAGTGTGACTAATCTTTAACCTCGTGTTGGGGGATGAACTATCAATACCTACGAATCATAATACGAAATGGAAAAAAACAACGCAAAACCTAGTGTGGAAAAGTTGGGGAGGGGGGTGTCTCTTTCAAGTTTAGGTTCCATTTGTAGTCTCTTCTTACGGTGTTAGAACACATCGAAGAGTATAAAGCGGACGAATCAGGAGGCGCCGAAACAATGAGCGTGCACGTGCAAGGCTCCGCCCCCTCCCTTCGCACAACTCCCCCCCCCCCTTCCCCCCATCGCCTTTCAACCTATTACAATAACAAGACCACCCAAGCTCGAAGAACGTGACCGCGGTTCATCAATAAGAGTATAAAGGGGGAGAGGTGTTCGCCAGGTAAGAAGTAATTGCTTTCGCTTCACTCTTTTTTTTAAATAAATGAGAGATTTCGAGAGCATTATTATTATTATAACAACGAGTCTCCCTGGGAAACGTGTAATAGTGAACGATGAAATATACGGTAGTCTCTAGATATACAAAATGTGAAGAAAAAAACACAAACCAAAAAGATAAATGTCCACATAAAACGGAATTGCAAAAGCAATCCCATTTGCAAAAATTTATGAAAAGTTCGTACAACACTAAAAATGTTGATTGATTAATTGCGAAGAAAACGATTAAATTGAAAATTCAACTCTTACCAATTTTTTTTACTAATAAACCAGTCGTGTTAGGACTATCAAAAAACGTCGATACAATGAACCAACCATGGTGGTACGATTCAACAGTTTAAAATTTAACAATTGACTAAATATGACCATTACAATATCATACATCAGTTGACATTTCCGACATTGCATGCGATTGACTGCAGCATCCCATAACCATTGGAAGTAATAGTACTATTGAAGTTTTAAGCTTACATTAAGATTTCTAACTTCATAGTACAGTATTAAAAAATTTTGTATTTTACTCCAGTACTGGTAATTCAAGATTGGCTTTGACTATTCGAAATTAAAATACGAAAGATGCTTTAGCCTTACTAAAAAAAATTAAACTTTAGTCTTATTAAAAAAATCACACTTTAAATAAGACTCAGAATTCTCTTTCAACTATATAAATTACAATTAAATGAGAACTAACAACATCAAGATAGTAAATAAACTAAATTGAATCATAACAGCAAAGCTAGGATTATATCTTTATGATAATTGTTTATTAAGTTGGTTAAAACCTTTTTGACCATACCAAATTAGGCTAATAATTCTTAAAATTATAATTAATATAGTATACTTAAAAAGTAATAGTGAGACTTCAAGTGATAGTGATAACAAGTTGAGGGCTTTAAGATGATGTTAATGTCCTTAGTTTTTACTGAAACTAAAAGAAAAACAAAATAATCCTTCTTTGGTTCAAACTCTTTAGTAACACTAGAAAACATAACTGGATTACGCTTTAGCGATTATCAATTCACCATAAATAAAATATTGTAAGAACCTTTTTGTAAACAGTTTTAACATAATCTTATTTAAGTCCACGACAAACAAATTTCTACCTTGAAAATTACATCTACCCTGTCCTTAAAATGACAAACTAAACTCACTACGAAACTTTCGAGAAAATCGTCAGCTTACCCCCTTTAATCGCAATGAATACAGTATAGTAACTATGCTGTATTTACACTATATAATAATTATAGTGTATCTATGTACTAGTCTATATAATCTGAACGTGATTTTTATATACGTGAAATGCTTGACAAAATGTACGCAGTATTTATCCTTACTTGTAGCTTGTAAGCCTATAATAAGTAGCATACATTTAATGATAAGTCATCTACTTTATACTACTAGTACAGTGTACATGATTAGAAGTCTTGGTTTTACAATACTGTTGTATGCTTATGTACAATACAGATACGTACCGTACTGTATGTTAATATACAATACAGTATACGTACTATGTTGTATTATTCAGCGTCTATTTGGAGACATAAACACCTCAAGCTATACAATTTGTCTCACAGTATCTTTACAATGCAATAAAAGGATTCGGTATAAGACACACTGATGAAAAATCTCAAAAAAATTAAAAACATTTATACATCTGGCATGTGTGATTTGATTGGTCTACATTAGCAAACATATAATCTACTATTATAGCCTATAATTTTGTTTGAATGTGTGTACAAAATGCTCTAGAACCACGAGCTTTACCATAAAAACGTGAGGATAAACAATGACAATTGACATTCACAAGAAAAGGATACGAACGTTGCCAGGCAACTTGAATTAAAACAATCAACTGTAACGAAAAAAAAAAACCTTCCCCCTTACTACTGACGATTATACAGCTAGTCATGTATAGTAAACGTTCAAATGTTTATAAAGTATCAGTTTTAGGTTTTTGATAGTAATACAGGCTATATACCGTACTATTTGTTCAATAAGGATCGTCTTAAACCATATCGAACTAAGTAAAAAATTCAATTTGCGAAAACGATGATTTTACGTATGGTTTGTTCATAGTGTTGCATGATATTCCCATTGGTTCATAAACTCTATAATTGGTCCAGCGATATATTTCTTAGTTTATGCCTAGATCATGACTTAGTGGTCTCATTTCATGCATTCACTCAGAAACTGTTAAAAGTGAGTTAGTTCACTATGGTTTAACACGATCCGTATGATGTTAACTACAACAAAATTACATTGCCACTAAAAACAAGTTACTAAAGCCACTTTGAACGACAATGACAAAAAAACCACCTTACATAATAACCGCAACCAAACTTACTTCAGAAACAGTTGGTACATTTCAAAATCCAGGTTTCATCTGAAGTATCAAGTAGCCTACACTTTTCAAACTCAAAATGAAACTTTTTGCTTTACACACGTCATCGAAATGTTCATTCTCAACAGCCACAGTTTAAGCTACTGGACTTTGATACCGTGTAAAAAAAACCAAAAACCTAGCGGGTGTTTTTCTTTATTCTGCATAAAATGAAACCCGCGAAGTATAAAAGAGGTAGTAGATTAAACACACACATATAAAAAAAAAGATCGTCAAATATTTGCGGTGGGCGGAGATCTTGTCAACCTGGATCAGACCACTTGTTAACAACGTTTCGTTGTCTAGCTCCCGCTGTTGTTGTTGTTGTTGCTTCTGCCGTTTCTTGAAAAAATCTTTTTGGCTTTTCCCCTTTGGGTAGAGGCACTAGTCAGCTCATCATCATCATCATCTTAGAAAAGTCTCTAACAACGACGAGGTGCTTTCTCCAACCTCTCGATAACAGGGTGGCTGTGATAGCGCTCACGCGGTTCGCTCGTAATTACGCACCTTCGAATTGAAGCTGAAAGGTAGGTATTAAAAGAGGAACGACCACTTCTTCGTTGGCTGCCTTTGGGCCTTAACAAGAACACTGTTCGGGCCGACCCTATAGCAGCACCTGCCCTCCTTTACGAGCCTTCGTAACTATTGCATCTCTTTTATATAAGAAGATAATCTTGCCGCCACATCGACGAAAAGGTGGCCAATCATTCGCAATTCAATATCCCGATCCTATCACCTTTATATAAACCTTGCTTAAGTTGTTTTTTGCTGGTAGGATCTCATCTGCCGAACAGGTGAATTACCCCTCCCCAAAACAATTAGGGACAATTGCATCTTATAACAGTGTTAAGGCCTTACCAAGAGATGAGCAAAGTAGTGCCCAATCATGAGCAATTCAATATCCTGACAATTACTAGTAGCTGCAAATATTCTGGTTGCTAGAATATTAGCAATTTCTGTGCTAATATTCTATTAACACAGAAGTTTCAAAAACTGGATCAAACAACGCCAACGAAATTAGTTCGGTGAATTAATAGGAGATTTAGACGCTGCATATTTCAGAGTTATAATAAAGAACTACAGTTCGTCTTTAAATAGTCGATAAATGTCAATACTGATCGTATTTAATATCCTGATTCTATCATAATTCGAATTGGAATTCCAAAAAAACTACTGCAAACAACGCCAAATTAGTTCAGTGAATAGCAAAGAAACAAAAGAACATTTGGCCTATAGAAAAAAAACAACTAGCTAGCCTTTGAATATCCGATAAACGCCGTTACCTAGTACAGTATTAAATAAAAACATTCCAACACGTCAATGTGGATATTACAATACTCAATTTCGAGAATTATGGTTCGTAATAATACCATATAAAGTGTAATAGTTGCTCTAACGTTAGAAATTTTGAATGTTACACGTCATGACAAAACAATAACTGTTTCAAAATAATTCTTACGGTATCAATACAAAAAAAAAGACTGATTTTTCATTGTGTTGTTTGGCGTAAAACAAGACAATACAATAATGTGAACTTCAGTAATACAAAAAAACAACAAAAATTTCAAGTATTCTTGTACTTACAATATAAATTTGAACTGACACTATTTCATTTACCTTTTTCATCATATAACAAGTAACATTTGGAACGCACATCTAGATTAGTAAAGCTAACGAGACAGGATCTTCTATTGAGCGCGTTTTCTATTGAAGTAAGCCAAGGACAAGTTGTAAACTTTTTTAATAATAATATCAAAGAGGATAACGATGGTGCAATTATTGTGTCTGAAATGCTGCGAGTCAGCTTGATTATAGCTTTCTGACAAGCCACGATGAAGAGTTCTCACTTGCACATCTACATGAGGACTTTCCTCGAGTCCAATAGAAACCACTACTACTACGTACTAGTTCAGTTGCATTTTCAACAACGTCCAGGACACATTTCCTTCGTTCAACGTCAACGTTTATACAGTAAGTAATGGTCATTTCCTTTCCAATTACTAAGACACTAAAAATTCAATTTCAAGTTAAACAAGTAATATAACCCTAAGAATTGCAACATGTCACAGAGGTATTCTAGAACAAAAATGGTTGTGTGTTTTGGCATATTTGAATAGGCGTTTAATTTTGCGCTTAAATTTGCACTTTAAAAGTACAATATGATGTTGACAAAAATTCATTCTCAAGTAAAATGTGGTTACTGATAAAGCTTTTGACCGTAATGTAGAATTAGTTATTGCTGATAATATTGTAAACGTGTCAATAAATGTAACGAAGTCCATTGAAAATCAACTTCAAGTTTATTTGACGTTTGTACAATGTATACTTTTTTGCTGATTAAGTCGTATAACCAGTTTCATAGTTGTCAAATAACAAAAAAGACAAGTTTTTCGGCCACCCTTACAGTATCGGTATTCGAAATTAATTTCTTGAATTTTTTAAACCGGTTACAAGATTGAACTAGGAATAATATTCCTTGAACTAGGAATAATATATATATTTTTTTTAAATGACCAAAGTCGAAATTACGATGTTTAAATTGTCCCTTTCAACCTGTTAATAATAAAATAAAATATAAGACTAAAAGACCATTTCGAAAAGACCAAGTTTCGAGTCGAAAATAAGTTCCTCCTCACAAGTGGGTGTGAAAAATAATCGCCACCAAAATGTGCACGTTGTTAAGGTAACTGCAGGCATGCCCTTTTCGTGACTTAACACAGCTTACATATGGCTGTTTAGATACCAATTGTTAGACATTTACGAACGTGATTTCATCAATAAATCTTTCAAACTACAATCCTCTTTTGGAAACTCCAACAAGTAAGATTCTCCTTCTCTCAAGCCCAAACCTTGGCATTTCACCAACTCAATACTTGTCCTCTTTGCCCATCCCCCTTTCTACTAACACTACTACATACTACTAGTGTAAATGGGATTTCCAAGAGTTAGTAGTCCTTAGCAACGATTTCTTGTTTGCGTACAGAATTTAGTGGGCAGATAACAAAGCGGAGCAAAGCTTTATCGCTTCATCAACACGTGTTAGAGGCACCGTGACCTCATAACGACCCCGTGTCAGGGATGCGCTTAAACATGTCAAACACCAAGAAATACGAGCGGTGGGTCTGTCTTAAGGCATTCTTGCTATAAGAAGGGGAGAAAAACACCACACTCTCCGTACCTCGTTACGACATCACTTGAGAAATTCGTTTCCACGCGCAGTACGAAATTATAAGCAATATCCCCCAACCGAATTGTCCCCACCCTCAATTAATTTTTGGCATAAACCTTGGGTCTACTTGAAATGTTTGTTGATAATGTTGGGTTATGATTGATAACTGGACCTCGAGACCTGCAACCCCTATAACTTGTAAACAATTATCTACATTGTCTTATCGATGGTCAATGTTGCAGAAAGCTTAATCATGATAAATAAAAATAAAAAAATAAATTAGTTTTTCTATTTTCATTTATCATGATTATAAGGGTAAAGAATAGTAAATTTGTAGAAAGCTTAATGTTCATTAAAATCAGTAGCCACACTGGAATTTCACAAATGTCAACTTGTACTGGATGTTAAAATCGTACATAACAAAAACTGCGTTTTTGATAACCTCTTTTACAACCTCGTAATTACTGAAACAAACACGTGGAAATATTTTTGGCTAAACTATGTTAAGGGTTTATTTGAATGGATCCGTTTTATACTCTCAACAATAAATGACTGCTCACGTAATGAGGTAGTACACTATAAATAGGTAGTGAACAAGTACCAGTACGGTACGGTACATTGAAAATGCTTTTTAAGCACATTCTTTATATACTGGCATATAAACGTCCGCCCGTTGGTTTTGCGTTGATGCCATTAGCCAGTGTTACTCGGTACCAGAAGACGAATCCATAGACACCTCATTCAAAATCCATCGAGTAGTTTTGTTTTTATATGTAAAAACTCACAACTCACAAGTAAAGCTAATCAAAAAGTACAAAAAAAGGCTTTGTCTTTGTGTGCAACAATGTGTGGTGGCTTGAAATGGCTTAAGTTAAAATGTAGGTATATCGTCAGCAAATACCTTTCGAGGAAAAAAAGACCCTTCGTGTGACAAGATCTAAGAATTGACTAGACAATGATGTCTAAATTTGAGATCATGTTCCACGATCCCAGCCTATGTTCAAAATTTCAGCTCTGTAGGTAACCTACCAAAAAGAACTAAAACACGTCGAACCATTTCAACCTCCGAGTAAGTTAAATATAGTTTTCACCTTGTTCGGGGTGTACATGTTGTCCACTCGATTTATACAAACGCAATACCAACATTTAATATTTAGACAACTAGTTAAAGTTAACCCGTCTTGTTATTTACAACCCAATATACAAGTCACTACAAAGTATAATATAAACCATGATAGGCTTATACACTCATACCTCGCTACTCGGCGGGAATTTATAACGCTTTTAGCTACAATGGCCGCTTTTAATTGTAGTTTAACTTCGACTTAAGGCACAACATTTTCGATGTAAGGCACAAAAATCGGGAAACCCCTGTGTACACATACACAAAAACAACACTTGAATACTTTTAAAACAATTAATAAAAAAAAACTATTTTTCCAACATTTGGTGTACCACTAGTACGTAATGTGCCACAGACACATTGTTGAAGTCATCAATTCATAACTCACAAATGACAGGTCTTAATCAAATAAAAATAAGTTCATAAAAAATACTCCCGTTCCAACAAAGCAATGAACGTGTGAAGTGTTTATCGTGTCATCATATTTGACATTATGAAAATATAAGCTTCAATATATATATTATTTTTTTTAACCCAGCAATGTATAGTAGGCTACATATTATTGCTCTAAACTCGAATAATGATGGGAATTATTAAACCTATGATTATATTTTCAAACTCGCTCACTAATGTTTTATATATTATAGTTAATAGCCATATGTTCGGTAAGGTGGTGTCTATCTGTCGTAATTACTGCTCTTGAATGTGTTACTCCAATAGCTAACTGCTATTGAATGGAACGTTGCACACACAGACGTTACTATCGAAGTTTTCCTTAAACATTTGATTTAGAAAACACCTGTTTTATGAATAAATGAAATGTATATCAGTTTCCTTTCAATTCATTCAGCGTGTAGTTTAAACGTCCTATATTTTTTTGCATAACCAAATCGAGCAAAAATCATTCGAATATTATATCGCACGATAATCCGTCACATTCATTTCGGAAATTACAAACATTTTCATCAAAATTAACAATTTTCAAATATTAAGAATTCATTATACGAGTAACCATTATTCTAGCCTCCTTACTTTAGTATTTTCAATGAAACTCAAACTTTTATCATGGAATTATTTATTCCACACAAAATCAAATATCCTCAAAATCATTATAATTATTTCATTATCATCAGCTATAACACATCTTTGTTGATATACTGAGAATTGAATGCTACAATTCTTCAGTTTCAACATGATCATGTTTTATCGAGACAGTGTTACGATAACGTTAAATAGTTAAGTGACTTAACACTCCAAGACGCTCTTTCATAGCAAGCATTTTATTGCCATCCCAAATGTCAACACTACGACGCGTTAACACTAACATCCATATTTTTTTAACGACACAAACTTCACTTAACTGCAAAAAACTCATCTCATTTCTCCATCCCCTCGTGTTTCTCTTTTAAGAATTATGGACTTATGTGGTTTGTGCTTTAATTCGAGACCGAATGAGAAGAAAAATTACTAAAAAAATATATAAAATCTTAACCACCATGGAAAAGTAGAGAACAACTCTGTGCGAACGAGCGTCAACACACTCACACTCTCACACATCCAAGATAATAAAAAAATGTGTGGCGCTCAGTTACCAATTTTCACGGGTCGCCATTAATCCAAGTACTACTAGCAGTACTACTACTACTACTACTATTTTCCACCCGGCGGCGCCCTCGCCTCTCTCATCACGATTCGCCGCAGATTGGTGTGCCAGCATGGCCCGTTGGGCCCGGGGGCCGCCCATGCCACCCAAGTTGAAGGCGGGGCCCCAACGGCCAGGGCGGCGAGAAGCAACAGCTAACAAGACGGGGCCCTTTAGTCGCTCACTACAAATGATGCCTGTGCCGCCGGCGTTTTGTGTTGAGGAGTATACAGTGAGCGAGTAGTAAGAGTACTATATAGCCAAAGACCACGAGTCATCCATCCATCAACAAGCTAGTACAAGACTGCTAGCAGGTAGATATACAAGGGCTGCGTGCCAAAGGAAGAAATGTGGAAACGAAGAGAAAAATAGGTGACGAATCGATTTTCATGTAGCAAATGAATCGTGCCAAGTGAAAAATAAAAAATAAAAAAACAACACAAATAAACACAGTACAATGGAAAAGAAACAAATTACGAATCAACAGTTATAGCCTACATCCAAACTGCATATTATGGTATAAAATGGAAATTGAAATGTACGTAGATCTTCAAATCAGACAAACTTCACTTACTTTATAAACAATAAAACTTTTTTTAAAACATTTTAAAATTATATTCTCTTCAAGTTCAATGTTCAGCAATTTCAACTTGCCATCCTTTTTTTTAACAGTTTTTGTTTTAAATTTTTTTTAAAGCCGAGGAATAAACACTCGTTTGGAATGATGGAAACTGAAGATGGTAGACAAAAAAAGTTGAAAATGCTAAAAGTAGGGTGTGTAAATATAAACCTCGAAACATAACTAAAAGTTGGTTTATAATTACAATAAATAAGGTTGCAGACTTTAAAAAATAAAAAATGAATAATTTTAAATAAAAATTTTTCAATATATTCAAAAACCTAGATTAAATACAACACCTTCCTCTTTACAATAACTAATCCTACGATAGTCAAAAAGCCTTATGAACAATGTATGACCAATTACAAGCACCTACAAAACCAACGTCACCAAATTTTGTTTAAAAATCGAATTTTCTACACCAAAATGTTAGAAACCTTTTCAATAACAAAAACTGTTGACTAGATTGTACTCAATTTTCATGTATACTATGTACTTTACAAGGTTATTTCAACAACGCAAGTTCAATTTCAGAGTATTCTACCTGGGGCTAAACAAGTTCAAGATGAGTCAGCACAGTGATTTTTTTTCCTTGGTCTATCAAAAAAGTTGTAAATGTCGAAAAATAAGTAGCTGCCTCTTTTTCAGTTGTAAATCTTATTATTCTTAACAACCTTTTCTACAAGTGTCATTCCCTCAACGAGCGTGTCAATACCTCACAACTCTTCCTTCAAAATTCCAACAAAAGAAACTGTTGATTATTTTACTTTACAGAACAATCACCTATTCGGAAATTTTAATTTTTTTTTTTCAAACAAACTCGTTTAGTCAACTTATTTCAACAAGCAATAGTGTTTTTAATGGTTTGTGTCGGTGTCATGGCAGCTTTACCATTAACATACAACGAGCAGATGAAAGACGGGTCGCTAATCATTCATAGACAGATTGTCTCTTTTCTTGTCCCTCTAAAAACCATAGAGATTTTATGGCCTCAAATTATACCTATCGTGAAACAAGGCCTGTTCTATCTCATCTGATAAATGAAATTAATTATAATGACAACGATACGCACCAATTGGAAATATATTTCAGCTAATGGCTAATTACCCAACATCAATTAAACTTTATAAAAAAAATACGAATGCGTGTTTGTCAATGGTCCTCAGACGTTAAAACAAAAACAAAGCATTGAATTTATAATGAAATAAAAAAAAAATTGACCGTCGATAAATCTTATGTTCTAAGTAATTGAAAGTCGTTAAATATCAATATAGTCAAACTGTCTTTCAATTTCAAGTTTTTCAAACCCCATACATCAACGTTTCGAATCAATCATTAGAAGCCATATTAGATTTCTAATTTTGTCGCTATATCGGTCATAATTTTAAATATAAGGTACAAATACAGGTGCAACATCACCTGTTCTCAGCCGACTTTAAACAAAGATGGTGTGTCAATACACGTTTTGGTTGGTTCATAGTCTACACCCCTGAATTCTATTAAATAAAAATTTAATAAAACTAGATAATTGCCCTGGCGTAACATAAGCCGTCTAGCGATGACATGTGTTAGCTTTGTAAACATATTTATGCTTCCCTTGGATTTCATTGTTTACCCTTGTTGCTGTAGTAAACTTGCGTGGATTTAGAACGTAGTGCATACCTAAGAGAATTATATTAATAAAAAAAAAAGATATTATAGTGCAGAAATCTCATCTTTAAACAATATTTACGTGCAGGATTTTGAATTCAAAGCGATCTTGGAACAATATTTACGTGCAGGCAGTTTAATTTAAACAATTGTTTCGTGCAAGATCAAGATTTAAAGTCCCCGTTGTTTGAGTCACCATCTTTGCGGTCTATTTTTACCCACTTCCCGATATCCCAGGAAGTTAAAATTTGAAACGTGAACGTAGCCCGTTTTATTCTATTCAATTTTGACAGATCAATGTCGTATCAGTTTCAAGAAAATAACACCGAGTTTTTCTCGTCGAGTGTTGCTGACGATAACAGCCACATCTTTAGTTAAGCCAAAACAAAGCATTGTTCTAAATAAGTTGTTTCTTGTTTCTTGTTTCTTGTTTCTTGTTTCATTTTACCAACAAAACAACCGAAGTAACCCAAAAAATACACACACACGTCTCATTAATTCATTTTTATGTAAAACTTGTACACCTGTTAAAACGCTATACAACTAATCATATACTGCTTAACTGGTTCTGAATAACACCTGTAATAACGACTACTTCAGTCAAAATTGAATAAGATGGATGAAGGATCATGTTGAGTATGATGAATCCCTTCCACTAATTTGCAATAAACCGATATTCTTCGCAGATGGTACATAATGATAACATACGCAGTTGAAAACCGAAAAATAAACATGAAAACACGAAACTCGAAATTAAAAAAACAAAACAAAAAACAACTTCGATGCGAATAACAAAAGAATTGGCAAGAAGCGTTGCTGTGTTAAAAGAAAACTGAAAATTATAGGTTAAATGACAGTTTACATGTAGTATTTGATTTTAAATTACTATTACTAGATAGTAACCTGAGTTTGTACACGTATTACACGATCTACAAAGGAAATGCGCACCGTTTCAAACATTCGTAAATAAGCGTACCCATATAAAAAATCTATATAATAATAATAAAAAAAAAAAAAACTTCCGTTCGATTACATTTCGCGTTAGGTGTTGTCTTTGGCGATAAGAAATTGATCTTATGCTCCATCAAGAACTAACGATGGGCGTCGTTCCTACAACTTCTAATCAACTTAATAATCCATGTCGGTCTGCGAATTATCATTTCTGCTCGATGATGCGGGTCTAAACGAAAAAGAATCGCTTTTTATTCATGATGGGAACGAGCGATAATCGTTTTCTCTTCGACCAATCAAATCAACGTGAAACGTTTTTTTTCTTTCAAAATGGCCACAATATTTAGGCGGGGACTGCTCGAGGGGGTCAACGTCGGGCCCAGTCATAAATAAGACACTAACGTCTCCAGCTGCCTGTTATAGCAAAGCCGAAAAAGCCCGTCGTTCGGCAATGATTATATCGTTATAATTCACGCCAAGTTGTGTGTGTTGTACGTTGTGTAGTGTTTGGAAACAACATTAGTCAACATTTTTTTTTCACTATTGCAAACAGTAACAGCTGCTTTTGCTGAAGGATCTATCCCATAGAACTCTCTTCACCATGGCCCCAATTTTCATTTAGATCGAAACAATCGAAAGAGACCCATGATGGATCATCGCTTTGGGCTATGGATAAATTGATTTCCAACTGTTTCATTCCTTCGTTCATAATGAAGTTCTGTCCTTTTGGCATTGGCTTCCTTTCATAATGGATGAAAATAAGTCGCACCCACACTGGACCAAAGTTGGTCATTAGCAACATCTTGATTTGTCCCTATGTGACTACCCTTAAGCGCAATTTATGGATGAGGCTTAAATGTTAGGGCATTCCATGGGGGCACATAGACAAACATAATCACTACTTGTAACTTCTTCAAAAAATAAAATAAAATAAAAATAGTTTAGAAAAAAAACATTAACTGAAATGACAGTCTTTATTGCTTGAAGCTAACGAGCCATTGTCCTAGTGATTGAGAACACAATGAAACTATTCCAATTTGTATTCTATGAAGATTATCGACAACACAACACCTTTTGTTGATCTTCAGTCATACTTATTATAAGTACAAGTTAAAAAATTCTAATGAAACAATGTGAAATTCAACATTTATGACAGTTTATGGCCCACCACTTCGTTATCAGTTCAAGCTGCACGATAAGTAATAAGATTACAATATGGTTTAGTATACAGCAATTGCTTATTGTTAAAGAACAATACAGTTCGTGAAAATCGAAATTTGCGTCATTCGCAAATGCCATGACAGACAAACATAAAACAAAAAAGCATTTACAGATATGATTCTTAATGTTTGATATACTTTTTAAATAACTGCTCAGTGTAAGATACTATTTCTTGAAATATTATTTCAAACTTTTTTTTTTAAATATTTACACACTATAACATAATTTTTATATAATATAAACACTTCAAATATTATATGAAACATGTTTTATCTTCAAAAGCTATTTCTACTATGCGGCACGACTTTTGATTGATCCTGTAAATTATTTAGGTTATTCACAAAAAACTACACCTTTATATAGCTTATTCACAAAGAACTACACCATTATATTCTAATTTCATGATTACTAATCAGTGTTACATGCATGATACTGATAAATATTATATTAATGATTTAGGCTAAGTTTCATAATTAAATTTATCTCAACTAAAAAACAGAAAAAGCGTGTGTCAACTTTCTTTGTCGTGTCAAACCCGAGATAATGACACTTCAAATATGACATTTCTCCACTGAGTGGTTATGTCGGAAGGTAAAGCTAGTTAGTTAAATTTATAGTTTGTGTTTAGACTGAAAAGGCTTAGATACAACCCAACTACCATGGCAGTTTAAATGTAGGCTGACCAATCAACTACAAAACGCTTTTAAATTAATCACTTTAACAATCATGTCAAGAGATGATAATAAATTGTCACCATAACCGTTCGTAAACTTATCTAAGCGTTAAAAAAAAAGCCATTCACAATTATGAAGTTCAATGTTAAAAGACATAAAAAAAATGTTACATTTGAATAAAATTGTCATCTGAAATCTAATAAATCGCGAGAGAATGGCGACTAATTAATGGTGAGTGAAAACCGAACTAATTTTCACCTCTATGTTGAATATTTTTTTCTATCACTTTTAAGTGAGATAATGACATGAAAACAAGTGTAAAGGTGCTGACACGACTATTAACACCAAACTTAAAGCCTTAAATTTGTACACCTTCATAAAACTAGTTTATAAAAAAAGTAATAAAAAAAACAACTCTTGCGAATTAGTATTCGCAGTTAGACTTCACACTAATTCTAGTGTCCACCAACTGATGACTATGATCACACATGATTGAAAATGCTACTAGAAATTCTTAGATACAAAAAAAAATTAATTAGCATTGTATAACATTCAATAGTAGATTTATGATACAAAACCACTACTCGCAATATAAAAACCACGCCTCGTCTTCAGCTACTGAAGAAAATATGATGAATCATGTACAGGGTGGGTCAAAAATCGTGTCCCAGATTGATTGGAAATTAACTTACATGAATAGTTTTATAACTAATTACGATTAGTTAAGTAAATAATGCGGTAGACTATTTAAAAAAATATTAAAAAAAACACGTACAAAATTTGGAAATACGGAAACATCATGTATGTGAGATGACGCACACACCGATAAACCAATTTTTACGAATTTTTTTATTTAATTTAGTAGTGATACAAGGAGGGACAAAACCTGATTTCCATAATTTTAATGTAAGTTTTTCTATTTCTTTATGGGCGTGGCAATCCATCGTTACGATGAATAAACAACGTAATATACTCCAATAAACTATAGGCCTAGTTCACACATCCCGAGTTACGTGTATTTCACAATACAATACTGGTACGTACAGGGTTACTTGCATCGATATACTGTATATAAATCACTGTTTAAACTTAATCACTAGTCTGGTCGTTTGATGAGTTTTTACTAGTTCTGTGCTGCTGCTGTAATCACGACCGCACGACTATACACACTCACAAAAGACAACTTCCAATAGCCAGTCTTCTAATGGGGGTCAATTGTCATTTTTATTTAAATGTATACCGGTACTTTTTTAATAATCCACCGTTCTTCGTTGTCACACCTCGTAGGTAGGTAGGTAGGTAGGTAGATACTTGGTTTTTTAAGACAGCACAACTGACCATACGGCTGTCATTTGGCCCTCACACTTTATTAAATGGGAAAGTACAGAAATGATGGTGAGGATGATGAAGATAGAATTGGGAATGAAGGAGGAAACGGGAGAGACCGAGAAAATCTGCCCCCATAGTGTCAGACTCCAAACTGAAGCCACATGGCAAGAGTGAGAGGCGAACCCGGGCCACTAACACCTCGTACATTAGAGTAGAGTAAGAGACAGTGTTGTTAATTACACATACCGAGTGGGCTTCGTTTCCGATCTTATATGAACAGAAAAGCCAACTATAAGACGACATGGACCAGTGCAATGACCTCCATTCGGGACCAGACCTAATACCATTAAATTCTATTTAACAACCAAATTCCATATTTCGGTTCCATACCTCAACAGATGAACAAAGTTTATAATCTCGTTCCCTACAAGAGAAAAAACCTCATCGAAATTGGTTCAGTGGTTTCCGAGTACGTAAAGATCACACGCCGAATACAAATTTGAAGTTTGCCTTTATATACAGTACTGTATATAACAAGATTACTTATTTTTAAAATAAAAAAAAAACCGACTGCGCATAAACTAAGGCATATAGCGTTTTGATTTCTATTGGTTTTTCATTAACAGCATATAGTCAGTGACACTCGATAGATTAAGACGAATCCATAGACACCTATTTCATCAAAATCCATTAAGCCGTTTAGCCTGTGTAGGAAGTGAGAAACCAACAATGGATACATATTACATACATACATACCACCGAAAAACATAACTCTCCTTAGTGAAGTCGGGAAAAAATAGATTTTAACGTTAATTAACAAACACGACCTCCATATATCCCCTCATCTTTCGAAAAATATGAGTTTTAGTTTGATTACTCGGACTTGTTATTACTAGGGCAGTCAAAGATTATCCACAACCTACAGTACTTGTGAAATTTATCACAACTACGAGTACAACAGAAAAGTTAGACATCAAATTTCCCACGTGGTTTTCGTGCTTTGCAATGCACTTGGTGCAGGGTTCCTTCAACGTTTATGTCCTGAAAAGATGTTTTTGGTAGCCAGTCATAACGAGATATCCAAAGTTCAATAAAGTGCGAACACACATACAATACTAAGAACGTTTATTGCTATGGCTATTCGCTCCAAGATTTAGTACAAATATCTGTTGTTCACTACAATTTTTTGTTTAATTTATTGATGCTATGCATCTTTCCCGAGGAGTGTAGAGTGAATCCCAAACTTCTCGTAGAAACGGAAGTACAGTAACGAAGACAGTGCCTGCTCTATAAAGAAAGTACTGTTTTTCCCCGAGATAAGCGAAAGGAACGTTGCCTAAGTTTCCTGTGTGAATGTCGTTGTCTATGACCATACACTTTCTGATGATATTCTCATTCCATAAGCCCGCGCCATTTTAAGCATTTAAAAAATAGCTGCCAACATGCCTAAACCATGGCTGACAAAGATAATATACTAGTCATACTATAAAAAAAAAGTTATGGAATTTCGAAGTTGATTGAAAAAGTTGGACGTGTAGAACCCCCGTAAGAAAATTTACAGCAAAGACTACAGATCTACAATTTCTGCTGTTCATCAAAAAATCTGGTTGGAATCTGATCCTTTATTTAGTTTGGCGAGAATTGAAGGCTTGCCCGGAATAACGTTGCATGTAACAATTCATAGTTTTGAGTAAATGGCAAAAGAGGTATTCAGCAACACATTCATTGTCACCTGTTAGGTGCCCAATTTCGAAGTGATATATGTATATGTTTTAGGCAGGTATGAGTTTGTCTATGACAGCACTAGCTAGGCCCATATATGCGGCATATTTTTTCATAATAATCTCAATATTGAATTTTTGTAACATACAACGTTATTCCGGGCAAGCCTTCAATTACTGTTACTGTGGCATCGAAGGGGAAAGAAATACTCTTCTATGCACTGGCTCCTTGATCCGAAGAATTCCGTCGTTGTCGTTTGTCTCACGGTAATCTGTTTAACGAATGTTTTCAACAAAGTTCTTTTGATACTAATACTTTTATTAAGTCAGTTCGATCCACAACACTCTTCCCTGACCGTGGTGAAACACTATCTACCTTTAATGAATTTCAGCCAATAAAAAGCGGATTACAGAATGTCGTTGTTCGTTAGTAAGATGCAGTCGATACGTGACTGACAGGGCAAAAAACAAATTCTCAGAGCATAAACAAACTGGTGGAACACTGGACCATGTGCATTGCACAGCACGAAGACAATGTGGTAGAATGATGTGTCGGTCACTTCTCTTCTGTTGTAGTTGTATTTTATAAACACTTTTTATGAATAGATTGCGAATAATTGTTGATTTATCTTACGTTTGAGTTTATTAATGCATTTAAGAAGTTGTGTACGGAAGGGAAAGATACAGTGATTTGCAAATGTGAGAAGGCAATGAGTGCCAAAGTAGACTTAACTGTATTATCACGGATAAGCAAATTTGCGATAATACAACATTGTAATCAAGAATGCTGAGTGAGTTGAGTTGGATAGTGAATTCTATAAAACTTTTCCATTTATGACGTGAAGGATATTAAAAAAATAATTCTACATCATATCTGAAATAACATATAAACGTGAAAAGTATCGTAAAATAGAGCATTCCAAATTGCTAAATTCTAAACTTCGCTGTGGACAACCATTTGAGGTTTGTAGTATACTATTCAACTATTATATCTTGACAGTAAACGTAGTCTATACTTCGAGGCAAGATGTCAATAAATTGTCTTTTTAATAAAAAACAATTTGTGATATAAGTGTGCATGAACGTAACATTTTAAGTCACGTAACCTCGAATATAAAATAATGGAAAGAAGTTTTGTGGTATAAGAAAGAGTGTTGCAAAAATTGCTTCTTACAGTATCCCATAATGCCGTCGCAAAGTGTCAGTACCGTACTCAACATAACCAAGCTACTGCTGTTTTTTTATTACAGCTTTATTATCGAATGTTAGTGTTGAGGCTTTCGTGTCGGCCTACTAGAACCACCCTTGAACCTGTATAAAAACATGATACGTGACAGTTCTTCAGTTCACCTTTTTTCTTTAGAGATTTTTTTAAGCCCATCAATACTTTCGTCGGTGGCAAAACCATTCCAACACACCTGTTACCACTTTTTCCACCCTCGTCAAAGAACTTCAAAACCGACTATAACAATCACTTTTATCACGTTTCGTGCCACGACACAAATGTGTGTCGTTTCGTCGAATTCTAGTAGTTAAATGTCCACCCACGCACCTCGGTTGCTAAGGACAACGCGACAATAAAAATAAGACCCTACCCGAATGAAAGAAAATGCCAACTTGAAAAAAACAACGGCACAACTAGTAATGACGACAACCCTATGGGAGGGACACACATGCGTGTTGAGAAAGTGGGAAACATTAACCTCAGTGATCGTAGTGACAAATCACTGTTTGACATGAACAATGATCCGATGACAGCTTCCCTAGTGCCATCGTGCAGCCAAATCGGATGGAGCCATGTTTTTGACAAATGTACTCAACCAGTGAGAAAAACAATAAAACGGAACGTGTCAACTGAGCATCCACGGCGTTTTTTTGACATTACATATTTTTTATGTGTCTTACAAACATTTTCTGCCCTGTCGCACCTCAAATTCAAATTTTTGGAAACACTAGATTTCAATGACATCAACACGTTACTATTGCTAACATTTAATAAAAATCAACGGTTAACACCTTTGAAATGTCAAGATAGTATTATAAGCCATAAAAATGATATAAATATGCCCTTCTTGTCAAACAAACGGGAAAATAGAACAATGGAAAAAATACAAAAGCACTAATTCGTATAAAACAACCATTTATGGGAACTATATAGCCAAAAGCATACCAGGTGCAGAATATATATACAATTCAAAACCTTGTTGATCTAATTGCCCTTCTCGAGTAGGTCTCTATGTAAGTATACGTGTTAGATGCTATCAGTTTCATCTTTGTTTTAACCCGGATAAAGCACAGTACGTGTTCCCTTTCAGTTTTTTTTATTTTTTATTATATACTATTTTTTATATTTTTATCAAACCAGATACCGCTTATTATCGAACCCATTTCTACAACTATTCGGTCGTTACAAGGAACCTCCTCGCGCTCTATCGCATCACCATCTTGAGATTGAGATAAAACTCATTCGCACGGAAACCTTTCACTCGTCCATACGTTTAATAATTGAACCGAGAGCTCTCTCACTACGGCATTCCATCTGCCAACCGATTGGAAGATAAATACTCGTGCACCTAAAATAACGCATACAGTTGGCTCTGACTCTATACTGTATATATGTAGATATATATCCCACACACACACACCTTCTCTTCCACCACCACCGACTAATTTACACGCGTCTTCCTCGTTTCAAAGTTGGGACTGAGATCTCGTTAAACAAGTCGTAAATTCGGATGGAATTACAAGCCGCACTGTTCAAATTAAAAAGGTTCCTCGAAAGAGTATATGAGTTATGAACACGATTTTGGTGGGTGATTGAACCTTAGCTTCGAAAATGAGCCCGTTTTAATTTGCAGCCAGGTTCTCTCTCTCTATCTCTCTTCTCTCACCCATGTCGATGATTCGCGATCATCCTTAATTGAGACTCTCGGCTGCATACTTAAACAGCTAACAATTATGGCACATCGCGATTAAAAAAAAAACAGCAACAAAAAATAAAAGAACTATCCAATCCCCGCTATCTAACAAGAACCATTTCGAATTTTCTCGCCAAACGCGCATGCGCTGGGAGAATTCTGACAGTAAATTTAGGCGCTTGTCAAATTCTGGAAACCCCCTCTTAACAGGATTTTGCAGGTGACCATTAGCGTTGGCTGCGTTTCAACAGGAAGTGCATATTAAATCAATCAACTGTTCCTCGACGGCGATTCGCTATTCTAAAACGCCGAAATATTAAAAATTACTCAACAGCACTAATAACACGTGGATCACTTTCCGTTGTTGTATCTGTAACTCAACTTAAACAATAATCAAGTATAAAGATCGTCATTCATGGCATGAATTGAACAATGGCCATAGTCAACCACACGTGCTTCTAGGTGATTTAAAACAATGAAAAATCATGCAATACCAATTTAATTTAAACAAAAGTCTTAGTCATACTCGGTGTTGATTATGTTGCGTGCATAACTAATATGATTTCAACAACGAGAAATAAAAATAAACGGTACTTTCCGGTTATAGCGAGGCCCGTCTGATGTTGCTATTTTCTTATGGGTTTATTCACTTGGTTATGGGTTTATTTTGCAAGTTAGGTTAGGAAAAACAAAGAAAAATATTGAATGTATGATTTTGTTTTGTTTTCCTAACCTAACCTGCAAAATAAATCCATAACCAAGTACCAGCAAACAGCAACATCAGACGGGCCTCACTATAACCGGAAAGTACCAAATAAACTAGCTACATGCCCATCAAGTCAACAATGACGGAATACAATTGATTCAATCCATAATTCATTGATTTCGTTACATTTGTTTATTGTTTTATCTCATGTTGCCTCGCAACATTCGTTTTATTTACTTCATCACATTAATGACTGCTTATGTATGTGTTGATATGATATGATATAACATGTGATGACGTTTCTTTTTAGTTCTTGTCATAGAAATATTGTTCCACGGAAAGAGGCATACACACAATTGGCTTTTATATTGTTTATAAATCATAAATTAGAATTTTCAAATAATTTGGGAAAGTTTCTGGTGAATAATTACTATAAAGGCCTCCTGACATTCGCAATTTTGGGTTAAACAATTCAAGCAAATTTTTTGGACAATTGTGACGTCAGCTTCTAGTTCAACCAATAAAGAATGATTAGCAAGAAACCGACGTCACAGTTGTCCACAAATTGCTCGAATTGCCACACCAAAAAATTGCGTGTGTTCGGTCTTAAGAATAACTGTTGGCTGTTGATAAAAGTGTTTACAATTTAACGAGCTATTAACTCAAAAAGTAACGTCAAAATGTTTATTTTAAACCTCGTTATAACAAAATTAAAATATTTCACGTAACATTTCTAACAAGTACAGTATTATGCTTTTATTTTCAGTTAAGTAGTATAAAACAAAATACTACATATTAAAACCCACATAGACTAATTTTCAATATTCAAAATGAAATAAACAATTTTCAAAAGTTCCTTTTGAATAGCTACGTGTGATGCATAATTTGTTTTTAAAACCATCAAGTGTTTATGTTTAAAAACATGTCCTTCACGTTGTGATCCCACTTTAAATATCCAGCAGTTATTAAAGTTTTAAAAAATGTCACACTTATATCAACAAACAGTAAAAAAGAAACATTTGAACCTGAACTCGTTTTATTGCTGAGCATATATTAATTTTAATATGACACCACGATATATAAAGGAAATGTAAAGAAACATGTTCGCTATTTTGTTAATCCCTAAGAGTCGTGTCGACTCACTGTCACATAAAAATCCAAGGACGGTAGACATCATTTTATAATCCCTAGGTCAACCAGTGAGCTGTAACTTAATGCATCACGATAGTTGCACACACAATTTTTTTCTAGGTTTCTACTTTTACTATACGAAATAATACTGTATTTAGAAACCAAAACATGTACGTGTCAGTAGCACGTTTTGTATCACTTACACAGGACTGTGTTAAAGACCACGTCAAACATTGTTATAGTAATTCCATAACGATGGTTTTAGCATTTAGCCACATTCATTTAACACACCGCCCTCGGCTATTCTTAATTTTCAGATATCAACACGTTCAAAAGTTGAAATTAACAAATGTGCATGGAATTGCTGATTATCTAATATCCAGTGCTTGCAGGAACATAGGACACAAAACCAAACAAACAACATAGACTGATTATGCAGAAACGGTAGTCAAATACTTGAAATGCTTTATTGAACGTCAATGGCATTTAACACAGTCATTTAAATGTTGTGCGTGTCAGGTCTAGTGTTACAAATCTAATTTCACTTTAGTCATTACTATAAAGGGTCATAGACCCACGTATAGGAATCTCTAGACCAGTGGTTCCCAAAATTCTATCGACCCAAAATTTGTAAACATGTGTACAGTAAGTACTTGGCGACCCAACATTGTCACTTTAAAAAAAAATGAAACGTAACTACAAACTCAAAAAACAGATATAGCGTGATTAATTTAGAGTTTACATTTCTTCGTTTTCTGATCTAAAATTTTATAATCAGTACACTTTATCCAAAAACTTTGGCAACCCATAAAAAATCGCGACACTGAAGTTGGATCGCGACTCTTGGGATGGGAACCAAGGCTATAAAAAAAATATATTCTGAGTAGCCTACGTTAAAAAGTTAAAATCAACAAATGTGTATCGAATTGCTATGCGGTGTTTAAAGAAAAAATACACACAACATGGTGTTCAAAACTAAACAAAAACACGTTTGGTTCATATATAGTCAATGGTGTGTAACACATCAGCTCTTCATTCAACGTCAAAGCACTAGCATCTAATAACCGTCTTCGTGCGTGACAGTTCTAGTGTTTCGACGTTACAGATCTAAGTTTACGTATATATATAATCAAGGCTACTGTGAAGATTATAAACCTAAACAGAAAAATCTACAGAGACTATGATCAAAGAAAACTCATAAAATAATATAATCCAGCCCTTAGTCAAGTCGATGGTCTTTTTTTTTCTCCTTCCAACCTCGATTGATCAACTAACTAAACCAATTGACCGAGCGTGCGTGTTGGTCGTTCGTTTCCAGTTGTTCCATCGGGTTTTGTTGGCAATTAGCCCGTGAATTTGGCTGTCACACGGTTGGAAAAGAAGAGGGAGGGGGGAGTAAGGGGGGAGAGGAAGCGACAACTAAAGCTTCTTTTTGGCGCATTCGCCAATTCCTCCATAGCACGGGGGTTTGCAAACACCATTGTAGCGTGCTGTCCACACGGGGACGAAGAAGGAAACAGCTATTTCGAGCACTGTACGTGGCAATTACCAACTGTCGACGCCATGACTACTCTCCACCGGTGGGGACCCCGAAATAATCGACAACGTTTTAATGAACGCCAACGCTGCTGCTGCTGCTACGTTGCCAAGGCTATCGTAATGAAGCTTCCAGAGTCAATGCGCTTGTTAATGTCCTAATCAGTCCGACAAAGGCTTTATGCCTCGAGGACCCGTCATTAACGCTATTGATTGATGAACGGGGGTGGACGCATAAAACTTCTCAAACTCTACGTGTATACACATTTCGATTCAAACATGGCTGCTGCTGCCATCGTCCCGTGTTACTTCATCATTAGAGGGGAGGAGGTTGCAAAGAGATAAAAAAAATGTAAGCTCAACATGCCAACCTGGCTACGGCATAAATAATAATGTAGGTGGGACTGGGTAAGTTGTCGAGCCAATGGGTAGGCTGCGTAGCCTTCTCGGTTCCAGGGCATCAACCTATTAGCGGCTGATGAAGGACATCTCACGAGCTGCGCACCTTGTAATCAAACTAAGCGCGGCCCCGAACCGTCAGCGCCTGGACCAGGGAATTATCATATCAATCGCAACATCTAAATAGGCCGAAAAACGAACCTCGGCTGGTTTCATCTTGTATGCCAATAAAAAACAATAACCACGCATCCTTATAGTCATTGGTATACTTTGTTTTAACTTTTTCTTTATAAACAAAACCCAAAAAGTTTGTACTGGTTGGTCAAGTTTTGGTCCTGAAAATGTATTTGAGATCCATTTTCATACATTTCTTTCGTTCTTAACAACTCTACAAAAACCCAAAACGATTAAAAAAAAACCCATCATGGTCAAAACAAAAAAATGACCAGTACAAAAATACTAGCCTACTTAGCATTCGTGTTGTCACAGAGGTATAACGATTTAAGTTAATCAAGTCCTAAACGACCTGCTTAGTACTTGTCGACAATGACACCGCCCTTTAAGATAATGACTTTCCACGAAGAAAGAAAAACTTGTTTTTTTTATACAAATTGTCAAATTGGAATGCCAAACACCTGTGACAGTTTGATAAGCAAAAGAAACATTTTTTCTTTCTTTTAATCCTTCGAGCTGTTTCTTTCAATGTTGACTTTTCTCTGCAGGACGACTTAGTAAAAACATCATCTTCAAGGATGTCAATAACAATATAAACATACACAGTTGTTTACCATAAAAGATTAACTATTCGAAGCTCAGTAAACACCATTATTAAAAAGCATCGCTGTTGTTTTTACATATTATACTTTATATTATATGGTTAACTTCAGTAGCCTATAAGTGTTAAACTTTTTAAATACAATACCGAATACTGTAAGGAAAGTTAGTAATAATATATTTAAACTGCTGCACAGCATCTTGGTCATTATTCTTACAAATTAAAGTGAAACAGTATGAACATATAATTTAAAGTGTCTATATTTGTATAGTCAAACCACAACACGTCGTCCAATATAACCAAAAAAGAAATATGAAAAAAAACGAGACTCGTGTCGGGTCTATTATATTCCATGAATATCTCACTATATTCGATAATTTCTCCGATATTTGCGGGTGGTTGTCAATAGTGCTATCATCAGTTTTAAATCAATCGATAATTCAAAGATGAATGTCATTTTATAGTTGTTCTAGACATCTAGTACCGTAGTACGTAACCCATGCTGTAACACGGGAAGATCATTATTGTAAATTTTATTTGAGCTAATTTATTTTATTACATTCGTATGGTTATGAAAACACAATGAAGGGTATTGTTTACACTCACGTTATGGTCGTCTACTCCGTGTCCGTGGATAACATTGTTTACACTCACGTCACGTGGTTATGGTCATCATTACTATTATGCCAGAAAGAATGAAAGGATAATCTGGATCTTTATTTATATTAATAAATTAGCTGCATGCACGAAAACATGTAGAGCATTTAAGTTTTCTGAAACTGTCACGTAAGGAAATTTAACAATGATCACTAAAATATTTCACGAACTTATTTTAAATGATACGAAAATGTTGCATTCAATTTGCTTATAGCTTGCTGTAGAGCCTCGTATCACAGTTTTTAATAAATATATTTTTTCTTTGGCACTTTTTATTTTGACTTTTTGTTTTGGCTCTTAAGCTTCGGCTCTTTTGACGTGAAACTAATTTAAACAATCATCACGCGCAGTAGCCTATCCATAACAACGTTTTAAACAACATGAATCATTGAAATTCCAATTTCTTTAAACAACTTTTTTTCTATACCATGTCGAGATAAATTTATACTGACAGAGTGTAAAATGAAACTATTTATAACAGAAATCAGCCAAACAAACAGATTTCTCCATGTTATTTTTTTTTTTTTTACCAGATTACATTTAACGTTTCGAATATGTAAATTGCCATTCTCAGAAATTACCAATCTAAATATTTATACTCAACTCAACTAAACGGACGCTCACGAGACGATCAGCGGCTACGCGTAGACAAGGAATGGCCGAGTGTACAAAACAGTGCCAACAAAACACCTTCAGCAACAACTACCTTGTCACTTCAGTTTAACGACCCTCATTTGAAACTGTTCCTAGTTCAATGGAGTTGCCATAACATTTTGAGTGGAAGTAAACGCATTCCTTTTGTCTTCCCCTCGCGGGGGTTAAGAGCCTTTTCGAGTCGAAGAAACCAGCCCTGGTTTTAATGGCGTTTAGACAACAGCGCCACTCGACTTCAGGGGCGTGCGGTTTTTCAATTACAATTAAAACGGTTCGACGCATTGTACTCAATTTCCAACTCTTTTGTCCGAACAGTCCCCATTATATGGCTTGTTGACCAGAGCAATCATCGCTGTTGGCACAGCAACACTCGGCGTATTCGAAACAGTCCCCTGCTGACAGCTCACTGACCGTGCCAAAGATTACAATCGCAGCGGGGGCCACGTGACCCCCCAATTTTTACAACCCTTCGAACACCTAAGGTTCCAGTGACACTGTGGTGACAGCACTACAAACCTAATGATCCTTGCCCACCAATAACTTAAACAAAAAGAAATTAATGAATCTTGGACGCGTTTGACTTTCAGGTTGACATGCGGAATGGAAGTTTCTAGGTTGAGTTTAAAAGTATCAGTAACAACAAAAGATAAGTGACAACTTAAAGTCTTAGTAAAAAAAATAAAATAAAAAAAATACAGTATAGTTGACATCAACACTTCAACACCCTTTTGGTTTTGTCATGTTTGATTACAAAGCATGGTTCAGAACAACAACATTGGAATTCAGATTTAGACACTAGTTAGTTGCATTTAATGAAGTTTCTAGACAATGTACAAGACTGACTATGATCCATTTTGTCAGAAGTATTGTAATAGGTAATATAAACAAATATCGATAAAATAAGAATCTTGTTAATTTTTTCCACTTATGGTATGTTTTTATTGTATAATTTTATTTTGTTGTCCTAGGTCTTTTGTGGTTTTGTTGTAATTTTGATTTGGTCCGTGAGACCGCAAATAAGAGGTAATAATAATGAAAAGTATGAATTTAAAACTGTTAGAAAAACTAAAATATCTCCACTCTAAAACGCGATACCAATTCACCATATGTAATGAAAAAACATTACCTTTCAGAAATTAAAAATTACTGTAGTACTTATTTTAGTATTAAAAGTGCATATTAAATAAACCATCTACGCCAATCTAAATTCATCTTTCATATACAATACTGTATAACATGACTGTCTACTAGATAATAAAAGTATGACGAAAATTCACAAAAAGAAAGATACTACGAAACATTTGACAAATTTAACCTGTAATTTAAGTGTTCATTACCGTACATAAAGTATTTTAAAAAAATCTTACTATAAAAATCATTTTGATGAAAAAAAGTGTACCATAGTCTATTAAAAATGATATTATATAGCTGACACACGATACTGAGTGATGTCAATATTTCAAGTAGTTAAAGTGATTTATAAAAAAAGTTCGCTAAAAACTTATATATATACCAAAGAATAGTATACATACATAACTTCAAAACTAATCATAAATCATCGATCAAAATCTACAAAATTCTAAAAATATAACACAACTTTGAGCATCATTATTAATTATATTTTTTGCAATGTCACTTATTCGATACAACCTAGTTACTCTAAGTAGCTATCGAAATGTCAATAAGTAACGTTATTGATTACATTCACGAGTTGACATAAAATAATCGGCATCGCCTCATGATTTTCTCGCGTGTCATAAACCATCGCCTAAAGAATATTGCGACTGGTATAAATTTTAGATGAAAAATGAGATTTCATTCCCACTTGGCTCGTCTTTAACTTCATTAATGGATTTCATCTCATCATTCTTAATCTCTTTTGCTGATGACTAGAAAGCTAGCTACAAAAAAAAAACAACATTGTAAACCGATATATACTACAATACTATTAAGATTTTCCTCATTCTCATTACATTATAACGACCTTGTTAATTTAAAACAGCTGCTTTGATCATTTTTGAAACGAGGCCATTTTTACTATATAACGAAACAACCTACTAGCCAACTGCTGACTCCATCTAACGTCAAGAATTCTTATTTTTGTAACTATTAAAACAAATTATTTAAAAAAAAAACAAATTACACTGTTATGCTATTAAATAATAGATAGAAATGAAACAATAGCTGTAACACATTTCTGGTATAATAATACATACAGTATGTAGTAGTTTATTATTTACTTTCATCGTAACAGCGGAAATTAATATCGATTTCAACGGTACGAGAAAGAATTTAATCCCAATAAGTTAACATTAGCGAGAAAAATAAACCAATTATTATCCCCTTTTTACAGTCGATTGATAACCTGTCACAACAGTCAGTTTATTTATTTATTAATTTCGCCAATCCACTTCAATAACTGTTACATGTAAACATGCGTGCCAAATGTCCTTTGTGGACATTCCCAAATGTTTAGAATGGACACCATCGCGTGATGAGCTGCGAGTTATATTTCATCCCTTAAGTGACTGTTTCCAAATATTTTTTAATTTCCATGTGAGTGGACTGTCCAACGCCTTCTCATCTCAAGAGAATACTTCTTTCAGATAATGAAAACAAAACCGACTGACTAAACACAACAAAAAATCGAATAGCAATCTCATCTGTCCCAAGAGAACCAAATGAACGATACAGTATATCATGATACCAATTTTCTTTTGTGTCAAAAGAAAATAAATTTGTATTTGAAATGTCCTGTACTTTTGAAGATCATATCCCAGGTTTTTTGAGACGAGAAAATATCCATAAGCTTCTAGGACACTCATCTAGTCGTCACACCAAATCAAAGATATACAGTATACTGTAAATTAATGATTTTTCAAACAACTGGTCAAAAATTATATAAAATAAAAAGCAAACTAATTCGACAATATAAAGTTTATAAAGCCAAGAAAAACTCTTTGCAGCGTAAAATAGCCACCAAGAACACGGTTCAATTAGAGCAATAAAGCAATGATAATCTGTTAATTATACGATTAAGATTAGTTTTAATTATTTTTTTAACACGTTTCTATTGTCTTAGATAGAAAGTAACCAAAGTTCTGAAATTTTCTCATGTTTATTTTCAGGTCATGCTAACAACATGAACGTTTCCACAAAGAGGCATTTTCAACAAAGATGATGATCGCCGAATGGGAGATATACCACCGTGAGAAATAACGAAAAGATTTAGAAAACCAATTCAAAGGAAACCAACGCCTCGCCTCATTAACTTGTAGAAAAAGAGTCAACTGCGTTTCATCTACACACTAAGGTTATATAGCCTTACGAAACGACAGCACAAGCAGAAGCAAACGGAAAGAGGCGGCTGTGTCACTTGTCACATAGAACTGCGTGTGGTTCTCTCCCAACTTATTGGGTGTCTCCTAACGAGGGACTTTCTCGTTATTTATGATCCACGACCTCCTCCTCGCTGTTTTTCCGCCTACGCCTGACAATTTGGGCGAAAAGGGGGCGCATCATTTGTCACATGAGAGGAAACACGACATCTACGCCGAACGAAAAGAGGAAGAAAAAAAAGGAAGCATCGTGTGCGCGTTATGGGAAGAGGTCGTCTAAATCTCAGCACAAACCGAAAATGAGGCTAAATTATTGTCTCATTATTTAGATCCCAGAAAACATGGCTTGTATAAAAAAAAAAGCATTCCCAACTAATCCGGGTGAAAAGAAAGTTCTTGCAAAGTATCGTTTTGATGGTGTTTGGCACTATCTCATCGACCAATAGCGAGACGAGCGGCGAAGTACCAATTGCTGGGTTGATTATTAGCGAGAGCCTCATTGTCACGAGGGCATGAAATTGGAATGATATAAAAAATATGAGATAAGAGAGGGAAAAAAAATTACAAAACACAGAACGAGGGTAGAGAAAGAAATCATTGCAAAAGGTGAACGTAATGATGGTCGAGACGTGATTTTCTTCTTCATGCGCGAACCCCCAAATTAACATTCATTTGGAACGATGGTTATTTGCCACAAGTCCCGTTTTGTTTTTTATTGGGTTCTCTATCTCGTAGAACGTACATGTAAAATGGGTTAAGGCGGCCAAATTACAAACACCTAAAACCCATTAAAGCGATAAAAGGCGATACGCTCGATAATGTTGAATCCCTCATTGTAAGCACTATGAAAAATGAGAGAAATTGTATTTCTCAACCATTCTCGTGAGATTTGTGGAAGAAATTCCTCCGAGAAACGTCATTTCGTTCAGCATTGACTTAGATTATTATTTTATAACCGACAAGACTATAAGGAATCAAGCTTCATAACCCCCCAATAAAATTACTTATTGTACGTCGGTAAACCTACAATTGAAATGGCCAATCCCTATTTTTTAATACATTCTAAGCGACTTAATAAGCATATAAATCGTGACATACAAAGGTTAGAGAAACATTTGTTTGAAACTCTAATACCAATGATTTTCAGCTTCTGATTTTTAAAGAAAATCAAATCTTGTTGGCACTTCCTTTATCTCATCAAATCAGAAGAGACAATGAGATATTACTTTGTAATAGGCCTATACGATTATCAATTTAAGGCCATTCTGTTGTTCCAGAACAACAGAATGATACAATTACAATGGAGCAATTTTCTGATACAATTACAAGTTCTTCATGAATCATGATAAGCAAGCAGACTAGTTTAATCACTTTTTCTACACCATAGAATCCTATATTTTTTTCAAAAAAAGGATTAAAAACTAATGTAATAAAAATTTTGTAACAAATTTACAAAAATATTTTACACCAATGTTTTTAAAACAAATGTCAGATACTTGGAAACGTTCTATATTGAAGATTACTATGAAAATTAAGGATAAACCTAATTAGTATTATCATGCAATCATGATCTGGTTGATTTACAAATAAAAGTATGTTACTCATGTAACATTATTTAATTGTAATGTGAGTGAAGTCGCTTTAATCTTATTTCTAATACGAAACATTACTTTAAATTAATTTGTACAAAATGACATACAGAACACAACTTGAAAATGTGTAATAAATCACAAAAATGTTATTGCATAAAATAGCTAAGCTAAGTGTGAACTTATTTTATGACATAACTCATCTTATAATTATTTGTGTATGTGCCCGTCCGTCATGTTTATATACTCCTAAACAAAACGCTTTAAATTAGGAGTTTCCAAACTTTTATGGACCACGACCCACCTTTATGAAGTAGCAAACATTGGAACCCATCTAGCTTATGTTGTGAACATGGGGGAAAAAATCAAATAGTTATTAGTTGACTTTACTACAATTAAGCAAATTAACGAAGTATAACTTCACATTTTAATTTTTGGCGGTCCACCAAAAATCGGCTCAAGACCCATCAATGGGTCCCGACTCACACTTTGGGAAACCGTGCTCTAGATATAAGAAAACTCCACATAATATTTTGTTGCACATTTTTAATGCAACTATTTTCAAGTGTCAACATCGTGTCAATTCCGAGATATGGATATTTGAAGTCCAATATTTTGTCATTGAGTGTTTATGTGGATGATTAAATAAAGGTATCACCATAATGGTAACAAACAACCATTATGCCATCATGTTTTGAATCAATCGTTATGAACACCCTGCCAAAATCATGCTATTTTTTTCAACAGCAGCTGGAATCCACGGTTGTAAAACAAAACAAAAAATCCACGTGTGAAGCACGAGTTTTACGTTTAGTTAAACTAGTACTTTTCGATTAGACGCCCGACCTCTTTAGGAAAAAACAAAAAACAAATCATACATTTAATACATTTTTGGTTTTATGCCTAACCTAACCTGCAAAATAAACCAATAACCAAGTACAAACAAGCAGGAGCGGAGCGCACCTTCTGGCCAAAAGGGGGGGGGGAGCTAGGGGAGGGGAAAGCTTTTTATATTGCTAGATTTTTAATAAGCTTATATATATTTCTTATAATAACAATAAAGCAAAAAAAGATATACCTTTTTTGAAACAAAATTTCTTTACCACCTTCAATCTCTTCTACAAACCACTTCTA
>JAQIWH010000638.1:0-43753 GCA_034695005.1 Cryptops parisi | reverse complement strand
GAACAGGGTTTTATGAAGCAGGAGGAAACGGGAGTGCCCCGAGAAAACCTGCCCCCGCGGTGTCAGACCCTAAACTATCTATGAGAATGTGAGATTAAAAGCTACTCACCACTCCTCCTAAGACAACAACACCCACGGCACCTTGAGAACCAACTGAAGCAATAGCAAAACGCGATAGCCACGAAATATCCTCAGCAGGAATGAGCGACTTCTCGACTGTAGGAGTTTGAGGAGTCATCGGTATCTGCCGTGGAATCTAGGCAAAGCAAAATAAGATGAAACTAAATGAAATTTCATTTTATGAATTCAGGGAGAAAAACACAACAAAAATAAATACCAATAAAACCTTGCAAACTTAAACTGAAATCAACTATTTTAAACAATAAAATCGTGCATGCTTACAGGTTCACAATAACCCCACAAGGTTAATTTTGATCCATGTTTTCCCATGAAACGATGAATTAAGGAAGATATCCCCAGCGAAAATCGGAATTCAATATCCTCTTGAAAATCGGCGCACAGATTGTCGCAGTTCAACCGATACAGTACTTCAAAATCGCGGCGAGGCAGCACATTTAACGTTTGGTGTTTCCTCTCTGTGGGTAATAAGCTTGCCATTCTCTCTATAAATGAGAGAAAAAAGGAAATAATTGAAAAGTTGGGTAAAACGATGTAAATTTACTTACGTCGATACTCCTTGAAACGCTCAATTTAACTAATAAAAACAAAGGGAAAACGTGTTATGGTGTCACTAACCTGTCATTTCCTTTTGAGTACTTTCCATCGACATTGAGAGTGCGGATGATAGTCTTCCTCGTAAGTTGCTACCGAGTCCAACTTCCACATGAGAATGTAATTCCTGTAAAATACATACAATTTTGTTTTTATGATCAGCAAAGTTTTGTGGCCAATCATGAACTCAACATTCTGTAAGGAAAAATCCATTTTTAAACAACATGAAAACACTAGTCTACGAGACTTACTTTTTTGTAGACATTTAGGACTAAATTGTCTGGGTGGAAAGGACTATTGAACTCATCGACCAACACATATAATCTTCTGATTTCCTCATTTAACGCATTAGCAACCTATAAAAACATTTATTACATATATAATCTTCTATAAGCAGGTTTGATAAAACTGTTAACAGACAATCTCATGTGTTGTACATTCGCCGTAAAACAATTAAACTAAGATAAAACAAAATCGAAATAAAAACTTACATCAAAACGAATGAAAGTATTAAGTCTGATATACTCACTTTTTGTTCAACTTCTTCAACCATTTGACTAATTTTGTCTTTCATTTCATGCGTTAGTAAAAGCAATTGCTTTTCGATGAAGTCCAATTTATCGCACATTTCTTTATGAGCTGTAGTTTTTTCACCTCTAAAAATTTCAAAAATTCATAATAAAGATTAAATCAAACTTATGCCACTACCATTGAGTACTCAATGAACGTAAGTTTGTACCTAATTCTGAACCTGATTATTGAGTGTGCTTACCTGAACTTAACAGCACATTCCAGAACTTGATCCATGATGGCTCGAAGATCGCTGCAAATACTCTGTCCACGTTGAGTGTGCTGTTCAAATTTAGTCTTGACCGCCGATTTTGAGATGCATTCCTGCAAGAAAAATGAAACTTTAAAAGTATGCACTTTTCAGGGGAAGGGGAGGGATAATACCTCATAATAAAATAAAATTCTTTATTCTATCAAATTGTCAGTGAAAATTTACCTCAAATTTCCGCTCAAAGTTTTGGAATTCAAAATACCGCGCTTGAAAACCTTCGGCAAGGGCTCCACCTATCAGCAAAAATGCATGTCAAAATAGGTGTCGCATGCAAATACAGCTTCAACTGTATCTGCGTGTTTTTGAGCGGTCACATAAAACAATACGAGAGCATAGTACTTCAGAACAAAGTACTATTTCTAAGAGATTGCAATATTATTTTTTAATCAAACTACATACTCTGTAGCGGCATTCCTTTTTGTTGTTGCATTCGTGCTGATAAAGCTTCTTTAGCTGATACAAAGAAGACTCTGTCTTCAGCTTGCTGACGTGAAACAACTTTCAATTCATCCACTAAAAATGCAATGTTTCGATCTAGATGTTGCTTATGTACCTGATTGAAAACAAACATGAAAACAAAATTAAACCTGCATTTTACAGCAATACGTACAAAATGGTTTAAAGATGGGATTTAACGTATAAGGTGTCAACAGTGAGATTTAAACATTTGGAAGGTTCATTATTTTTTTTTTATATCAGGTCATACAAATGTGATGCTTGGTGGAATAGAAGCAAAAACTAAAAAACATTTATGTGGGAATTTTGTAGTGCGTGTCAGAGCCACAGTGGCGCTGCAGTCAGCCATTTTCCAAAATGTCGACTCCTAGCGACCAAGCATAGGTGGTGTGGTGGAATGCAGAAATGAATGCGGGGCTGTGTATCTGGCTTTTTGTTGTTCTGACCAACAAATGTTTGTCTGAATTTCGAAAATGTTTTGAAACTTTTAAATTAGAAGAATAGTTTATATTGAAGAATTTTTCATTGTCAGAATCTTCTCGGAACAAAATGAATGAAAAAATACAAAAACGTGCACTCTTTCACGAACTATCGCAAACGCACTCAAAAAAATAGCAACACTAAAGATTAGTTGTTCGTTGGCGAGTCATTCTTTGCCAAGTTACTATTGCATTCGTTGGTTGATAGATTATTGGTTGGTCATCGTTTTATATCTACTGTACTTTAACATTTGTCGACCAGAACAACAAAACCCCGGATATGTGCCCCAGGTTACACGGTGCGAGTTAAGACTACAGCTTAGACATTCATCGTGTCATCAAAAGCACCCATGTGAAGGTGCACTGAAGTTTGGAAGATGCACTATTTTTTTAATGAAACTCATAAAAGAATGACAAGTTCACTATCATTTTCATATTTAATTATGGTTATGTACATATTTTATTTACCTTCAAACTGTATGTGATTAAAACGTTTAGATCTCACTGTGGACATCCTATACTTTGATGAAGTTTGATTTTTTTTCTGCATAACTGATCATTATGATTATTGTTATATGATGCTTCCCAATACCATAATCACCACTGAAGACGGAAAGCAAATTAGATGCTAGATTACTGAAGGTAGACATCACCGAGGAAGTCTCTGTTCAACAATAATCATGGAGATGAGTTACAGCCTCTAGAAAACTTTTTATGTGCACCAACATCGAGACAGTACTAGGTGAATATTCAGACAGTAGTGCAAGCATGTTAGCGAGTGGTTACACTTTGTGAAATAGTTCCAGATCGTGCATACGCATGCAGTATAAAAGCAACACATCTTGCTCTTAAATGACAACATCCTGTTACATACAAAATTTGGAGTGATGCGCAGTGTTTGAGTTTATGTTTAGCTTCATCGATCACCACACAAAGTAAAATAAAACTATCAAGTCTTCAAATTGTCAAATACAATAGAATTATCAAACTAACTAATAACTAGTAATAAAACTATATTATAAAGTCACAATGGTCAAGAAATAAACTTCAGTATACCAAACCTTGCAAATATTATGTGAATTCTGCATTTATGTAGTACAGTATGAATTTATTTGACTCTTGTTGCAGTGCCATAAACTTTCACTGATCTGCAAGTTTACTTGTGACTTTGATCTTATGGAAAATGTTAAATTGGAATCAGGTTAATCTTAGACATCTGAAACCACTAGTAGTGTAACACAAACTTGAACCACGAATATGACATGTTGGGAAAAGCATTCACCCTCAAGCAACGAACAAAAAACAATGATGAAGCATGACGCTTAGTATTATATTCTTGTCTTAAAAAAGTTGAGATCCTGTAATGCTCCTTACATTCAAAACTATTCCATAAGCACATAAGGTACACGTGATGCAAGTGAGCACAATGTGAATGCAATTTCATAAATTGGGAATTATTAATATTTATTATTATTAACGTGGCCAGCATCATTGTAAGAGATATTTATTCAAGATCAATGGTATAAAATTATTCGATTTTAATTTGAGCAATGTACCTGTCATTGATCTGTACTAGTAATCCAACAAATAAACTAAAAGTACAAAAGCACCATTACATAAGCGAACGTGCAAATAAAACCAATGCAATTAAATGTACATCACTGATCAGCATATCAACTGATACTTCATCAGCTCAACAACTATTTTAGTGCAGTTAAGCTTAGGGCAGTGTAATTAAGCTTACATTGCATTATGTGCAGAATGGATCATAGCATTGGAAATAAATTACAGTACAATAGTTTGCCGTGTTGTTCAATAAAGCCAGAGATCACGATTTTTAAGAATTACATGAAGATATATACTCACTGCCTTGTAATGGTCCTATTGACAGCAAAGAAAATAATGATAAAATATTTTATACCATTTCATCACAATAGCAACCTGATTTTTATTCCGATAATTATAATTGTGTAATTTCATTGGTGCAAACTGTATAGCTTAATCCTTCCCAAGCAGAAGCTTTTGGCTCACCTTCTATTTTTTAGTCCTATTTATAAAATGAGACTTGTGTTTTCTCTATACAGCATTTCTTGTGAATGGTTTTTCTACCCAAAATTTAAACAAAACTTGACGTTTCTTACAAACACAGGTTGTTGTAACTATCATTGTGATTAACAACATCCTCATGTTCAGTGACATTGTGTATAGTATACACTATATAAGAACAAGCTTCAAAAAAATCTAACACGCTAATAAATTAAGAGGCATAAAAGGCACTACTGCTGCAAAGCGCCAAAAATCACTATCATGCAATACCACTAAACCTGTGAAACTTTACAGTGACCTTAGGAAATCCAAGAACATCATTTTCCTTTATAAAAGATTCATCGATATATACCACCTCATGCCAACTTTCACACTGTATGAACCGAAATGCTACTTAAACGAATATGCTTGTCTTTAACATTGTCTTTACACTAATTAAATTCGCATACGTTTGAACATATGCATACTTGATTTATTTCTTAGCATCCTGTCATTGACCATCCTGGTAATAATAAAGTCATCTAACTGTTGACTAGTTTAGATGAGGTAGTATAGTCATCTAATTGTTGACTAGTTAAGATGAGCAGTCTCCTCCTCATCTAAAAGTTTTGTCAATAAATATAACTATATGAATGTCTATGACAGGATATCTTATAGCTAGTTAATAACTGCTGGGAAAGATTAGAACAAAGTGCCTAAAGTTAGTTAATAAAAACTGACAAAAAAAAAAAATACAACTTGACATTAAGTTAGTGCTTATGTCGTTTGTACGTTTTGAGTATTAAATCGCAATTTTCACTTACCATTTCTAGAAAGTCTGGTTCGGAGGCTGATGCATCCCAACGATTATTCAGAATGAAGATGTTAGGCTTTGACAACCTAGCACTTACTTTGTGAAAAAAGTTTTTCTCCTGGAATTGAAAGTGTTTATTTGTTAGTGAAAGGATGAGGAAAAAAAATATGTTTCACCGCTCATCATAACATTTAAGGTGAACATACAGTCCTAAGCAATTATGAGTCTACACAAACAAGCTAAGTGAACAACTGGTAAATAACAAAAAAATTTAAATTAAACCTAACAGTAAATGACATTAATACACATAAAGAGACGATGGTTAAAATTTTGAAAAAGTGCAATGATACTCACCGTCACCATTAATGTTGACTCAGCATTAACAACCAATACAAATACATCTGCATCTAGGCAATGCTTGTCAATCCATTCATCTAAATTGGGGGACACATCAATCCCTGGACTATTGAAACGAAAACAAAAACAACAGTGAAACCAAACAGGTTAAGCAACTATACATAACACGTGCTCTGGGTGCTAGTGAAATTCACAATTGTGACTTACCTATCTACAAGGATTACATCATCTCGTAACAAAAGGCACTTATCCTTTGGCCAGAAAATTCTAACAAGAGCACTCTCACCTAGCTTCTCTGAACACAGAGCATGACCCAATTGTCCAACAGACTGGAATTCAAAACAGAAAAATACATAACTTTTGGCAGCTACACCGTCTATTCACGAATATAAGACACTCCAATTTAAGACACATCCGAATTTAAAATGCAAAATTTGAGTGAAAAATTAATTGTATAGAACACGCCCCATTATTAGATGCACACATGAGACGCACCTGAAAAAACAGCTTACTGAAAAATAAAACTTGAGCTATGATTGGCTCTAATTTTAATGTGTTTTTTAATTAAGACACTGAAGACCTCAAATAACACACAGATTCATATATTTTTTTTTTACATTTTGTTGATAAATAATAAACTAGCTGTAAGCCTGTAATCTGCACGGAAAAAAATTATTGTAAAAACTAACAAACAAACGTTCCCTCATCGAGACTCGAACTAGCTACCTTCAGCCTAGATTATATACAATTAAAGATTTGTTGAGTAGTTACGTAGTGGTGAATTTTTGTTATGTGTCACGAAATATGCATAACCCTGTATATAAGATGCCCATGAATGTAAGACACGGCTAAGGAGAGCCTTGTGTAAAATCTTGTATAAGAAGCATTTTATATTCGTAAAAATACAGCAATTTAATTCAAGCAATGACAAAAACTCCATCCTTAATCAACTTCGATCTAATTATGGGTGTATACAATGACTAAGAAGGCGTGTCTATCAATCAATCTATAGCTGTAGAAAACCTACGTTGATAGTTATTACAGTGAAAAAAAAATAATGCAAAAACAAAAATTACCTTAACATTCTTCTTTTCTTCTGAATCCTCTGTGATTAAATAAGCCTCGCTGTTATCGGAGCCTTCGACTTGCAAGAAACAATTGGTCGTATGACCAATACCAGTTGGTAAAATTTTATCTTGTAACATAGCATTGATGACAGTGCTCTTGCCATTGCTTGTTCTGAAAAATGACAAAGAACAAAATAATTAACACCAACTTGATAGTATTATCACCAAGTTGTAACCATAAAAAAAAGTGACACAAATAAACAATAATTTAAATAAAATTGTGTACATAATAAAATGCTGCATCTGAAACTTTTATTCTCTTTGTATGCGTGCATTATGAAATACTGCATTATAAGATATGTAAAAAAAAATTCCTGAGGACATCAGATCTAGGCGAATTTTCAACAGAGTGAATTTTAAAATCTTGATAAACAAAAGCTTCCTCTTGCCATATTCCTTCAAGTGTGTTTCACAATTAACATGCAATGAAGGGAAATGAACATATTCTGTGCAAATAAATGATTTGCACATGCATTTGAATTTACTTTAGCATTTCACGTTTAATTATGAACCTTGACGCAAAGTAATAACGGATTTATTTCAAACAACAAAACAAAACAAAAAGTGAAAATTGTACGCTAATGATGTGTACGTACCTCCCAAAGAAAGCTACCTTCATGTGATCTCTCATTAAGACCTCTTGAATCCCCAAGATTTTATTCCTGAATTCTTCAGCATCTTTGATTTGTTCTTTTGTTACCACAGGTGGTTCTGGTGTTAAATCTGCTTTGAAAAATAAAAATTACTTAGCCGATTTTGCTTATGCTAATCTTGATAACGATTAGACTAATCATGGATGCATGATGTGAGGCTAGTAGTGAATCTGCTGAAATTAACATTTCTTGTCAATTTTGTAAACCAAAGTGTTATATACAGTACTAGACTTACCATTTAAAAAGTAAATACATTCAGTGACATAACTGCCAATTTCATTGAATATGTCGTTAATCTTCTTCTTAGCAAGAACAAAGATCCGCAATGGAGAAGCAGTAGGCGATTCACGCAGTCTGCCGTCTCCATTCGGACTTCCATCCATTGGCAAATTTGCTGGGCCAGGTTCAACCATTGAAACGGATCTGCTTAAATAGCCGGACATTTTCTAGGACATGTGAGCTAAAAAGAAACAAAAACACCAATCAGAACTCACCATCACTGGCTTAACATTCGTCAAACATACGCTGTTACTAATTGATACGCTGGTACTAACATTGTTTCTGCTCAAAAAGCATAAACAATGATGGAGTGAAGATGAAAGTGATAAAGTTGGGGTTATATAGAGCAGGAATAAACTCAGAAAACCTGTGCCTGTAGTGTCAAGTCCCCAAACTGAATACATAGCACAAGCCACCAATCATTGATAAATCAATAAACAATCAATAAATTCACATATCACAACGAGAGGCCCCAAACATGGGTCACTCACACCAGAGGTGGGTGCCTCAACCACCAGGCCACGATGGACCTTAGAAGGGTCCATATCTTGGTTATCGCCAGGTTTCTTTTTAGACCTAGTATGATAGTTAGCCTCCACTAGTTTTGTTTACGTAAGTAAAATTTGGTAAAAATTTGGTGTGAGAAAAAAAAATTATGTTATTGAGAAGTTGGATGAAATAACGACTAACTCCAAAATGTAGTTTTAAGAAAAAAAAGCAAAACTGGCACCTTCAAATTTAAGATGAAAAGAAATTCCTGTTAACTGTATATTTATAGAAAGAAAATGAACAGGTTTTGCAAAATATCTGTCAACTTTAATTGACAAGCCTCAAGTTTAATTTGAAAATGCAATTACACCGTTATTCCAAATATCGTGCTAATTTAAAAATGCGTTTACGCCGTTTTCCCGAATATCAGCATCTTTTCAGTTGTTTTGGAAGTGATGCAAGCAAGTGAAGTGAAACAACCAGGAAGTGAAGCGACAAAAATTAAGAAACGACAAAACATTAAAGATTTACATTAGTCGCATTTTTATATTCTTGCACCAAGAAGTTCGAAAAGTGCAAATTATATGCAACCCAATGCCTTTGTGCTATAGACTGGTCTAAAACGATTCAATTTAGGCATAAGTGCCTTTACACTGCTTTTCCACTTAACTGCTTGATTAGGGTACATAATTGGAAAAATATAACCTTGTCGTTTTGCAATTTCTTGCTACAATATGACACAAATTCAACACCTAACTCAATGTAACCCATCTCAGATACCAAGAATCATTATAATCAAGGTCAGGGTAACCAAAGCCTGAGACCACGAAACCCCTGATAAAACCAAACGTTTCCATACCAATGTCTTTCAATATATAATTTGCGACAATTGCTTCATCAATGCCCAACAAGAAAAACAATTCATTACTTTGGAATATTTTTTATGTTCGTCCAAAGTAACAACACTTGAGAATAATATTGTAAAGCATGGTAGGCCATAATTTGTTGTACCGTACTGGAAATTGCATATTATTGTAAATAGGTTATTAAACTCTATGATTACAAAATAACAAAAAATGATATAATTCCAGTTAATTGAACAATTTCAAAATACATAGGCTGTGATGCACATTTAAAAATATACTAACTTGTAGGGGCTCCACGGGCTCCACTCTCATGGAGTTTCATTCATGTGCGGTGGGCTGGCTGGCTACAGATTGAAGAAGATATTGGAGGAAGCCTCGATTAATTTCTAGAAAAGAATTTATAGTACATGTGTAGGTAATTATTACTCACACGAACGATTCTTGCCTGCTGCGCAATCTATGTTTATACAGTTATTATTGAGCAAGAAAACGATAAGCATTTCTACAATTTAAAAATATTCTTGAGATCATGAGAAGTACCTTCAGGTCTCCAGCTGTTTGAGAAGAAAACTTCTGCGACTTCTGCTGAAAAAAGATAGCTAAGTTTCACATGATACGGGTTCTACGTTTTTTTGCAGTGATTGGCACCTATTCAATTTCTCTTACTTTTGGTGATGTTTTTTCTTACAAACAACGGTAATATAGGAGTGAATATAATAAAATTAAAAGTTATACGGGGTTATAACTTATAACTTTTAAAAATTAAAAGTATTATATCATAGTGTAATCACGTAAACGAATTGGTGAAACTAAATTGCATGACTACTGTATGTAGGCTTAACTACCGAATAATAGCTCCTCTGCAATGCAGAAGACTGAAATTTCGGAAATAAGTAAATATAACAATTAGCTAAAATGAAGGGCCGTTTAGCTATATAGGTTCTAGTTACTTGTGCCATTTTTGTATTTTATAATAGAAGTATCATACTTTTTAGTTTCTTTAACTTTTTACCAAGAAACTGGTGAAAGACGATTATTGATTTTTTCGGGCTAAGGTAAAGGTACCAGTAATGGACCATGGACCAGTAATGGACATTTTCAGATAAATATACGTTCTGACATCCGTTCAATTCTTATCCATTATAATGATAACATTGGATTGACCCCAATACTGGGTCATCTGAATGAAGTGATTTTCCCACACTAAAAAGGTAGTAAAGTACATAAAAAAATTTAGTAGGTTCTGTAACAAACTGCTAGCCTACATTAAAAAATGTGATTTTTTTATAATACAAAATTAAATGAACGGTATTCTTGAAGACAAAAATCACTGAATGACACCTTGCCTATTAAGAACTGAGTAAGAATCAGTCCAAAAAATGTAATTTAAGAAATTTGAACTTAGGGGGAAAATCCACACTGCTCAAAAAACAAAATAAAACAGAAGTCCTAATGTTTGGCGGAACTTGAAGAAACTATGAACATGCAAGACGACAATACGAATGAACTATGCAAGTTAATTTGTATTGCAGACATGACTGTAAAGCTTGTTTGTCCCCTATAGGTACCGTTACCCTTATGGGTGCTTTTGGTTTCACTTTCACATCAAACTTCATTAAGCAGATGCTATAAGCAGTCGCTTAAAGTTACAATTGTCTGTTTCAGTTTCAGATTGTTCGATTAGTTTTTTCCAAGTCAGAAGGTTTTTTAGAAAATATATACAGCACTATAAAAAAATACAGCTTAAACCCATTGAAAAACCAACAATTCATTGAATGTATTAATTGCATGGTATTCGATTTGCATTTTAAGTTCAAACAACACCATGTGCTGTTTGAAAATTAAACGTACACCACTTGACACAATAGAGATAAGTTTAGTGGCAGCGCAAATTTCATGTTAATTCAAAAACATTATGCATGCATTAATTGTTGCAATCATTGTTTAAACTTTTAAATTACTCACCACTGATAAGAGCAGCGCAGTTTTCCTTCGGCTTTGCAGACCTGTCACAACCCGAAGGAAAATGAATTGTAATCGTAAATGAAAATGCAAAATGAAATGTTGAAAATGTATCCTGATGACACTGTCCAGTCTCCAAATATTTCATGCCCCCTTCAGGGTACAATTTACCACCCTTCCGAATTTCAACTTTGTAGGTCATACAGTCAATTGTCACTTTTATAATTGTTGCACATCTCCCGATGGCAATTTTGGGTCACCAATGGGCTGGTGCATCCTTTTGGGGTGTCATCTAATTGCCTATCAAGTTTCAGCTTCTTATGCCTTCTTGCATAATTTTTGACAGGACAGAGGATCTCATAGGTTAAATAATTAGAAGCAAAGAAATTAGCGATAATATATATATATATATATTTTTGATTTAATTAAATTTATAAATTATGAAGTAAGAGGAATTAAATGAAGAAAATATGTAGTTTAATCATGAAGCTGTGATTCATGATATAGATTTATATTATAGTAAAAAAGATATACAGTATCTTACTTACTTACTTACTATAAAATAAAAATGGTCTGTGTTCCTTCTGTCTCATGAATAACTTCCGAACGCTAAGCTCTGGCATCATGAAATTTTCACAGGGCAATGCAGCTATTTTCAGCTGCCAATGTCGTGTCAAATCCAAGATAATGACCAACTTCGAATGATTTTCTTTCACTAAGTGGTTATGTTTATGGTTACTAAATGAAGGTATCACAGTAATAAATTAGTAACAAATAACATTATCCCAAAATAGGTCCTTTAGAGAAGTTTCACTGTATATGTGATGCATGCTATACTGGAAGAAAAAAAACTTTGATGACTTCACTATTAACAAATATAGCCAGCATAGTAATTAAAAATTCCTTATTCAATTTTATTCCCACATTTTGTTTTTATACAGATGTATGTGAAAACAAAAAAAAGATTGCAGCTCAGATCCAATGATTGAGATCACAAAAGTTCATTGAAGCAAATGTGATGTAAAATAACATGGATAGGTTGTCGATAAAAGTGAAAAAAATGTCATTATGCACAAAACATGTTGAAACCTAGGATATTTTACTGCGAGCTGTATAAGTTTCTTTTACACAACATAACATTCAAGATTTTAAATTCAATACACTGCAAGCGTATGTTATTAAAGCACACAAAAGGAAGAGAACTGCAAATAGTTACAGATGGACACAATTTGATTCTAATTGAGCATTGTTTGAGTAAAAAAAAACAAACAGTGAGGACATGACAAAGTGTCACTTCAAGTCATTTCCATTACCAAATACTTTTTTTTTTTTAATATTTGGCTAAAGTTTGATGTTACATTTCATAATTGGATTGTTTCATAAAACATTACTGGAAGTTCTACGTTTGTATTTAACTAAACACCTATCCGTGGGATTGGATTACATTTCTTTATTAGTAAAACATTCTGGAGTGTTGGTCAGATCACATAAAATAACCATTGTCTTGTTTTCAAATCTCGCGCAATGTTTCTCACCATCAGGATGAGTGAAATTTAAATCATTGTAAGCATAGTGTTGTATTGTAGCACTGAGTGTAGTAATTCAATTGACTTATGGTTTCTTTAGTAATTACAACAAGAAGCTTAGATAATGCAAATAAACAGTACTTGTGGGTCTGCATGGTAAACACACAGCTAGTAGTAGTTTTTAATGCCCCTAAACTCTGCGTTTGGTTTCTATGGGTATGGATGGATATTAGTTTAAGTTAGGTTGGAAAAAAACAACTTTTTAACTAACTTAACTGGTAAACATGTCTATAGATACCATAGGATAACAGCTAAATACAACTACAAGTGCCACAAGCATGTTTACCATGCAAACCCACAAGTATACCAAATAAAAATACACAGAAATTGGGATTACAAACAAAAATAATATAAAGTACAGTAGTAACTGATCCTTTCTAGAAAATGAAACCATTTTTTGGTTTAAACCAAAGCAAATTGTGGAAAGAAGAATTAGGTTTCAAGAAGAAGCACTTCATCATTATTATTATTATATTATTCACAAAACGTTGGTTCACAGATTTCTTAGATTAGTGCTTTGCCTAGCATAATTATTAACAATCATATCCATTTAAAATTCATTATCCTATCATATTTCGATATACAGTAAAATTTCACACATGCTGCTGCACTGTCTAAGCATTCATACTCTTGGCAATGTTAAAATACTCTCGATTACAATTTACAAAGAGCTTAAATCGCAAACTTCCCTTAATACACTCTTTTTCTTATAAATTTCTTTGGCAATAAAACATTTCAGTTGTTTTTTTATAGCTCATACATGTATAAGCATTCTCATAAACATCAATATACAAATGTTCATCAACAATTCAACAAGCGAATTTGCAAGACAATTTGCAATTATTATTATTAACATAGCAAATGAAACATCTTGGAAAGAAGATTTTCATTTGTTGCTTTGATCGTTCATATTATTATTCGTTCATTATCTCACACTGTAGATGGATAATCTCAATATATTGATTGTGCGGCATCGACAACTGCTTAGGTTCTGCATATGGGAACCGACTTCAGAACTATTGAATTGGCAAACTTTCATTACAATGAGTTTACGGCAAACCATGAATGATGAGATCTTAGCACAATAATACGTAAAACATCGGTTGCTGATCGCCAAAAATCAGTAACTCGTTCCCCGAATAAAAAACAAACACACATTATTCATTAAGCAACTCCCAGAATTTTTTACTAAATTTATAATACAACTGGCACCTAGATTACAGTTCTGCATAAATGCATACCAAAAAATTATCAATGTGTACGAAGAATACGTTTGCAATCAAGTTTTTGGTCGATCCAAAGTGGACGATTTTATACAAAACATTGTAACAAAATACGATAACTAATGATGTTCAGTAGCATCAGCGTGAAAGAGAGAAATTTATGAAGAATACTGTAACGTGATACTGTATGGAAATGTTATATGCTGCAGGTTCCAGTTTGGAACGTTTCAAAGATTCCATTTGTTAATGACGTGATGCAGGAAGAGAAATGTCTAATGTACGAGGAATGAGGTATAAAATTCATATGCCAATTCGTTGGACAGGTTAAAAAATTGTGTTTAGACAAACAGGATCAGAATCTGCGTTCAGACAACAGGTTCAGAATGTATGTTTAGACAAGTCGAATTTTGTCAGGAGAAGTATAAAATTCATATGCCAATTCATTGGACAGGTTCAGAATGTGTTTAGACGAGTAGAATTTGCCAGGAAACGAAATTATTAATGAAAAAGTTGGGTATGCATGAAAATTTAGTTTGTGCAAAGCAAAACGTTAAAGAAAATATATAATTACTACATCATGAAAACACTTTGACATTAAGCACCAATGATATGTCTGAATATAATTTAACTGGGATTATGAAACTCAGTGGAAAAAAAAGTTACGCATGTCGACGAAAACTTATATGGTGGGTGATAAGCGGAAGTTGGTTTTATACTTTACAAAACACTTACAAAGAAGTACTAGGCATTTTTTGAGTTCAATTTTATTTCATGATAAAGTACTGAAATCTAATCTGAATTTTATATTTTCATAACTATAACAGGCCTATGTTTTTTGTTATAGAGTATCATCGTGGGATAAGTTTTTAACACATGACATTATATTGCCATGAAAACTTTTGGTTTATACATTTTTCAAGCGAATGACTCAAAACTACCAAAAACAAAAATTTTTTACTTTGTAAAATGTTTTCATGAAGTGTGTTTGGTTAAATGTGATTGGCGGATTCAGTGTGTCACTTAAATGAAAGGCTACACACAGTAAGTAACAACTGCAGTTAACGACTAACTAATAGGGATATATGATAGTCAAACTACAAGTTCATTCTCTAGTCGAAAAACCGTATACTATTTGGTGGCTTACGGACACTTCATTGTTCGTGTTAGTTTCGCTAAGTAAAAATACTAAAACAACACCCTTTTCACCAAGCTGTGCAATAAACCACCACCAAAAAATTTTGGCATTACATGTTACTGGTTATTTGAAGATATTGGAAAAACTGGAATACTGCAAATACCACGATACAGGTTATACTAAACTGTCATTCACTTTTTTTGTCATGACGAATGGCAGATGCAAAATTTTTAACTGTCTTTATCTTTCGGTAGACACTTCAATCGTATAACGAAACTGCACTTTTAAGTACCTCTTTCAAAATTGTCTATACGAAGTATTTCAATTTCTCGACTGGACAAACCGGTTCTAAAAGAGCCTAATGTACAAAAAAATTAACGCACATGGGCTCCTCCTCTCTTTGGTTGTTGCTTAATAAAAACTTTTTCATTATTATGGCATCGGATATATTGAGAGACAAATAAAACACGTAGGTTTCTGCATTTAAAGCAACGAATGTTACTAAGTATTTACAATGAAGTTACATTACAATGGACAGACTCGACACGCTGCTTGTTGAAATGATTACAGAACTTTTTTGTTTATATATATAATATATATATTCAAATGTAAATAGACTAAAAAATATACCACATATAAAATAAATTATTACAATTATTCTGTAAACAAAAATAAAAAAAGCCAAGTTTGATTTTTTGGTTCCACGACCAAAAAAAGATTAAATACATACTTAATAAAAGAAAAAGATGTCTTAATGTGTGTATAGAGTAGTGTACGGTAGATGCAAAAGCACAAGCTCTTAGAAAAAACGTAGAAAAATCAATAATTCACAAAGACAGATATCTTGTAAAAAAAGAGAGAACTGTATGCAAATAAATGTATAGTGTGTATATATGATACCAACACATACAGTCTGCTATCAAAAATGGAAAACTGGCTTGTAATAGTTGAGTATCAAAAGGAAAAAACCAACTGATAAAGCATATAAAAACTGAAACGCATTACCAGTAACAAATAAGGATGCTATTTCTTGCACATCTGGAGCCTAGTTAGGCCTATGTAGCGTTTCTAAAGACCGGAGGTGTAACCGACCGTGCTACAAAATTTCAGGAATAGGCCGACCCGTTCTTAAAACTCGTCCGGCATTCCTGTTAAATGGGTGGTTTCACTACGTTTTGGTGGCGGTGGAGGCGGCTTTCTTTTGGCACCGATTCCCAACGGAGCATTGTCCGACGTGGGGCTTAAAACGTGCCAGTTTGGCGTGTTTGAGCAAACAGAAAAAGCTGGCAGGGGCGGCGGTGGCGGAGGCAAGAGCTGTTCGAAAGCGGAAATGTTTTCGTACGTTGCGCAAGATGTGTTGTTAACGTACACGGGTTCTCTGAAACCCATTATTTCGTGAAGATCACTGAAGTCCTGAGACAACTGTTGAGCTATTTTCCACTTCTTTTCCATCACACGGTGCAGATCAGCGAGAAATGCCTTTGGAGGGGTTACCTGCGAACCATTTGCGTTTCCTGCGGTTAATTTGGTCGAGTTGCTACGTTTGGGTGGTAATGGTTTTCGTCTCAGCTCGTATTTCGTCGTAGGTGGCGAAGGTAGGGGCGGCGGTGGTGGAGGTGGCGGAGGTGGTAACGAGCAGGAAAGTTCCGCGGCGTCTTGGATCAACTGCGTTGCAGGTTTGGCAGTGGGGTCTTCCAGATTATTCGTGCTAGTCCTTGCCAATGTTGCGGAAAACATATCAGCCAGACCTTTATATTGCGATGGCTTTCTAAGCATTCCCGAACAGAACGGCGGTGATTTTAATTCAGCTAAAAACGGGCACGACATTTTAACTCCGCCATCAGTGTCCGGGCCTTTCCATGTGTGATACTTTTGACCTGGTTTGGGAGGTGGAACTGGGGCAACTGGCGATCTGCAATCGCTAGCACTATCACTTGACTTTAAAGGTAGAGACAAGAGATTCAACGGAAGAGTTGGATACTTTACAGCACGATTCGTTTTGGGAGACGGAAAGTTATTCAATTTACTTTTTTGATACTCGGACAGACAAGAAGGGATAGCTTTCATACTCGACGAGCTCTGAAATGCTTCTGGGGGTGGCGGAGGAAACGTTTCTTTGTTGAGCAGGCTTTCCAAGCTTAAACCTAGATCCATTGGAGGAGGCGGCAAAGGAAGATTGTCGATGTCAGTGTCACGTTTGTCCGGGCTGGACGAGTAGGTCTTGTCGCACAGGAAGAATTTCCTGGAGGGAAATGTCATGTTTCCTAGACTGATTCGTTCGTCTGTCAACGAGCGGCGTAAATTATTTCTACTGGTCCTTATCTTTGAACAGAGTTCGTGGGTGAAGGCACTGGCACTTGGAATGCTCTCTTCGTTCACTGACTGCTTGGCCAAATTCCTTGTTGTGCTAGTTAGTGGTATCTTCGGTGTCATGCTGGGCTTTCGTTTTATGGTTCCTGTCGGAAAGTCAGAATCGAAACCAGCTTCGTTTATGGAGTTTGCCTTGCATTTCAGCTGCTCAGATAAGCAACTGGCAGCACTACAGTTAGATCTTACTGAGTTTTGCCTCGACAGTGTACGAGTGCGCCAGGCTTTCTCCAAAGCAGCCAATGGTGTGCACGGTTCAGAAGATAAATTAATGAGATGACCGTCTTGGGAAGAAAAACGTTCCGGAGTTGTTGGTGAGATCCTCTGGATTGTCTGTGGCATGACTGCCATCGAACAACTTCGAGCTTTGGCTAAAAGTTCAAGGTCATCTTCCGCAATATCTTGCAAAAGAGATTTGTAATTTTGTTGCAATTGACGACCGTGCTGTGAATACAAACACGCAATGGATTTGTTTTTAATACTTTGAAAACTGGAAGCTGTAATTTATTTTAATGAAAATACTAAAACAAAATTAAAGTCTCACTTTGGCTATCCGAGCACCCATAACCCACTGCTTTTGGGTTTCTTCATCTTCGGCACATAAAAACTTCATATACTTTGACGATTTTGTTTGAATTTGGGGATGCTAAAAGGAAAACAACAAACCATTTAACCACATGTTTAGATAGCAGGTAAGAAGCTCAATAAAGTAATCACAGGAAACAGAATGTAAAATTACAATAGCAAAAGATTTTTCATCGTGGCAATAAGTGCAATGACAAAATCAAATTGATAACTTTATGTAACTGTACCTTAATTGCAAATCCATAGTCAGTAGGTGCTTTGTATTTCTTCTTCCATCCAATTCCAAAATATACTTGATTTGCATCAAAAGTAGTCAAGCACATCAAATCCCTAGGCAGCTAAAAAAATAAATAGATGTGGTAAATTTTTTAATGTTTTCAAATATGAACCAAGTTTCAATTTTTACAAAATTCATTCTATGGTCTTAATAACAAAATATTTTGTCGTGTCAAAAGTTTTAAAATTGATGTTTCAAAGCAATTATAACATTAAACTACAAGTGCATCACTTCCCATCTTTCAGTGGAAGAATGTTTCCAACAAGTAAAAACACACTTGGCACACACGAAAAGCCGTAACATGAATGTAACCAAAGAAAACAATATATCCACGTGTTATAGCACAGGTTACCTACTAGTAGTGGCAGATCTACTATAAAACTAATGAATCTTGAGCTTCAGGGTCCCCAAGGTTTTCAAGTTTTAGCTACTAGCAACAAATCTAGCTACTTTCATTACTGGCTACATTTTGTTATAATTTCGACTTTTTGTTTAACAATTTAGCAACATCTAGCTACAGCAATTTGTTGTGAAGGAGCCTCCACAGTAGCCCCAATAGCTCAAGCTTCAGGACCCCAAAGGCCACAACGCCACACGTCCTATATCTCTCAGGCATTAATGATTTTGCCGATTTATCAACAATAGTACAACCTAGTAACCTCAAACTCTAGAGAAACCTTGTCAGCTACAAACACTATGTCCCTGCCAAATTTGAACTCTATTCGTCAAATATTCACGACGCTAGGCGTTCGCCAACAATTATCAGCAAGTGGAGGATACTGAAGCTTGCTGAACTTTCTGAACTATCCCCTCCAGCCTGAATAAAGTTACAGTACTTTCCTTAATTTCAAACCAGAATCAATTGTAGAACTTGGTGAGACAGACCATTTATAAACTCATACAATCCAGACTTGTAAAGTTTACCTTGGATTTTCCTTTTGGACAATAGTATAGTCCGGATGCTCTTAGAACGAAGAAGTGTTTTTTCCATGCTTTCTTGCCATCACTTTTCAGATAAAGCATTCCTTCCAGTTCGGGAACTTTAACACCATTTCCCGAAAAAAAATCCTGCAAAATGTTATACATGTTAAGTTTTGTGATGTTTCACCCGTACATGTGCAAATAATATTTATGATTTGTCAAGAAGAAATTACATATGGAGTATCCACTCCAGCATAGTTACTGGGGTACAGTTGGATCATCTTAAACCATAAGGAACAAAGTCAAAAAAGCCACAGTTGAGAAAACAAGTTTTATAAGGGACATAGAATTGCATGCTTTTCCTATTGGTTCATAGTGTTGTGTAACTCTTCAGTGCGTCCAGCAATACAGTTTACTCTGGACGACCTAGGTCACGACTTAGTGGCCTTATTTTATGCATTAATTCAAAAACTAAAAAATGAGTTAGTTCACTGTGGTTTAACATGATCCAATTAGTATTAGTAGTCCACGGTATATTTGATAACTGTAAAAAATCCAACAGGGAGCGAATATTCCACTATTTTGTTCACTGCTAGTTTTGAATAATTACAGCATCATCATGCACTTACCTCTATTAATGCAGTTCTAGCTTCATCATCTAATTCAATGTTTTGTCCTGTATTCCCAGCTAATAAATAACCCTATATGAGAAAAAAAAAACAACTTTAAATCTAACTCATTAGAGAATTATCAAATTGAAGTGATTCAAATTTTCCATGATTGTGATGGAAAACTTGTTTAAATGATCAGTTAAAGTTACGATATCAATGAAATTTAGCTTCTACTTCATGTTTTAAACGACAGCGTAATGTTTATTACAAAAGTTACCTCTGGATATGAAAAAAGATTATATTTTTCTGGCCTTTCCACAAAAAGGAGCTTATTCTTTGAGTCTCTGGTCCAAAGTAATAGATTTTCAACTAAATATTCATGATCCTCATAGAATCGTTCTGAAATAATGACAAGCAACAACATTGTCAGGAACAAAAGTTTTTGCCATAAAATGTTTGCAATAAATAAATATTGTTACTGAACAAAAAATCTAGTAATATACAAGACTGTTCCTGAAAGGTCTAGTCAACCAGATGCTATGACTAGCATCTGGGTGAAGTCATAGCAACTAAATATTTAGTTTTTCTGGCAACTAAATATGCTTTATTTATGGTATATTTTGACCAGATGCTATGATGCATCGAAACAAAGCAAAAAGTCCATATAAGTATGGGTACGGAAATGCTTTCTGAGACAACACAGGGTGAAGTCATGTAATTTCATAAGCATTGATTTGGCTCATAATCACTGCAATGGTTTGCTTGGTTGAATTTGCAAAGCGGTTCTGGACCAGTATTTATACGGACTTTTTGCTTTGTTTTGGTGCACATTTGTTGTTAAAATTTGACTAGGCCTTTTAGGAAAACCCTGTATTTAAAATTAAACTGACATGAAAAAAGGATAGAGATAATACCTAAGAATAAGTCTGGTACATGTTCCACAATTACCCAATTTGGATCCATTTTTGTGTGATTTTTGTCAGCTAGCAGCTTAGCAACATAACCGCACGTCATTTTTTCATCCACTAGTAAACTTTTGGCACTTCCATCTGAAGTGTATGTTTTGATGAACAGCTAAAAAACAAACAAACACAATGCTCAAACATTACAACAGTTAGAATTGAAATGTAATCATTTTTAGCATGCAAGACAAGCATCAACTTCCATCTTAAACATCAATTAGATACTTGTCTACAAAAGCATGGCATTTCAATGTTTTAAACATAATGGCGATCTTGCATTTACTATCTGTAAGCATTGGTCAATACTAGTTATCCATATAGGCCGAATATAGATGCTCTAAATGTATTACTAAAGTAGGGTATACAACAAGTATTGAAGTGATTAAACAAATCTATTCTATAGTTGTGCACACACAATATACATGCACAAAAACAACCAACGAATTTTGGTGTATATTAGTAAAAAAATTACAGAAAACAATTTTGATTACCTTTTTTCTTATTAAAATCAAAGATATAAAATTCATCAAACATCTATACCAAAAAATTTAAATTACGCATAGTCCTTGTAATATTATATATGGCAGATACAATATAGTGTTATTAACTATAATTAAAAACAGTGGTAAGCAGAAGACTATAATACTTATAGCTTAAGGACTGTAGATGAGGCTTAGGCTTTATTTATGGTAGCTTGAGAACCAAACTATTGTCTCTGCTATGCATGCCTATTGCATTTATCACATTAATCATGTCTGAAAAAGAGAAGGAAATAAAAGACTGAGCAGTACGTGAATTAGATAAAAAAAGTCTGATATCAAAGTTGAACAAGAACAGAAAAACCCCTTTTGTCCTTGTTTTTTAATATCAACCAATAATAAACATAGTGATGCTATATTTGCATTTTATACCATTTTTTAAGTTTTTTTTTGTTTTTTTTACATATATAGCAATAGGAAAGTTGATTTTCAGTGTATCCAGTTTTCATTCATTGAAATCTGGTTATGCATACACAATTTGTATGTGTAGCAAAATGAAATCATAGCAACATATCGATATTATTATTTATTACCGTAATATTAAAAATTATATCATTTTTAATCTATTGATTGATTCCGATTGTTTTATCGATATATTATTTTTGTATCCCTGTATTTGGTTTTTCAAATCTGGTCACCCTAGTTATAGTCAACTAGGTAATGTTGAGTTATATAACAAAGTGACATCTGTTTATTCTTTGATGTGAAATGTATCTTTAAATTAAAATATGAATATACAGTAGTAAATAATTAATGTTCAGACCAACAATTTATAGTTCCTTAGCTTTGGGGAATCAACTAGTTTATCGCATGAATAGACAACTAATGCATTCTAATATACATGTATCACAAATTAGAAAGCTATGCTTTAACAGCAACTAATCATGCATGATTTCATGTCACATGCTGTTTTATATTTCATGCTTTTTTTGTGTTTCAAAACCAGCCAACACACGTAACACGTGGTACCTTCTTAACATTGGCTTCCCTGAGTTTTTCTAAAGCAATTTTAATTTTTTCTGCTTTGATCCTGGCTGCCTGTTCTGCCTGAAGAGGAAAAGGTGGGGGGGGTGAAGGAAATAAGAAACAGATATATAGTTTAGTGCTTTAACAGCATAGTCACCCGCTACACACCAAATTAATTTTTTTTTAATATGTACGGTACATATTTGACAATTGCACACCAGGACAACATAATAGTATTTATTTACAAGCAAAAAATTTGAAAACTATTAAAATCACAACATTTAAAAATGCCCTATACCATTATATACCTTTTAGATTACCACTGTGTAACAATGCAATCCCTTTTTCATGATATCCTGCATGTACAGGGTGTTCATAATTCTTTAATTTATGTATCAATCATGATCGTGGACATTTTGTACACATGTAATGAAAATATGTGTATTTTGTTTGACAGTTACACACAAAGAACATAGGCCTACACTTTGTAAATATCAAAATAAGTTTTTAAATAAAAATAAGTCTACCACAATGATTGTGATTGATACATTAACATTATAAGCTAGAGTATAAAAGATAAAGTTGCTCTCTCTCTCCCTCTTCATGGAAAAATGTTTCCATGACAATAAGTAAAACTATAACAATGTGAGTGTAAACAAAGAGAACAATATTTTTCCATGCTATAGCGCAATGAGTCAGATGCATTCAGACCTCCAGTTTCAACGGAGGGGGTCACACGCCACAGAAGAGGAATTATCGCTACATAATTAGTATGGTATAAATACATATTTTATCGCTACATTTAAATATAAATTATTTACAATATAAAGTATTTATAAAATAAATTTTAATTTTCGATTGGGTTTGGAAAACTTGTCAAAACCTTTTCTAATTTAATCAAATAATTTTACGCCAAATCATCTTCATCAGGTGGCTTTGGAGAAGTCATGTCCCCATGACCCCCACCCCTGTATACGTACATGGCATGGGTTACATACTAGTAAATTAAAGAATAAAACATATGGTTCCCAACTTAGGAGACACCCTGTAGATTAATCAAACCGGAGGACATTGTTTGTTGTCATTAAAGTCCGCAAGTCCAACTCTTTATTGTTATAAACTGTATGCTTTCATGCTACCAGATAATTTATCTTGGGCAATCAGATTCTAACTCTCTCATAAGCAGTTTTATGTTATCACATAAGAAATGCAAAACTTACAGCCATTATGTGTAGGAATAGTTTATTTTTTGTTTGAACAAAATAAAATAATTTTAAAAAAAAATTCAAATAAACACAGGAGCAAAACAAAAACTTACAAGTGGCAGATTTTCTTTGTCAAGTTCACATTGCACTGTTTGTAATCTATGATTGACAGTTGCAGACAACTGGAAAAAATGTTCATGCAAATTTTGTAAATCAAAATGAAAAAAAAAGAAATAATAATTAAGAAACTAAACAAAATGCCCTTATAAAAATCGACTGCAAAATAAACTTTTCGGCTGATAAGTTGTAGTTGGTGTTGTATAAACAGAATGGGTATTTGGATACTCTTAACGATTCCTCCGCCTTTACGAATTATCAAGTAATATCACTTTATTAAAAAAAAAATGAACGTGTCTGACCTGTGTGAAGCCTGAAGTGACAGATATACCACTGCTTTTTGATGAAAAACTCTGTGCCGAAATATCTGTACGAGTGATTCCAGATGATGCGGAAGACTCGGACGATAACATGGAAATGTTGTCCGAAAATGCAGAATCATTATCAGGGCTGTCTGTTCTTAATCCTGAAATATAAAGAAAATAATTTAGCGATTACAAAAACATGTATTACAGAAACATAAGCCAAAATTACAAAAACTTATTACATTATATAAACTTATATGACATAGTCTTATGATATGACATAATCGCAATGAGTGCAAAGTGGAATCTAAAATTTGAAGCACATTAGAGTAAATCTGGTTATTTGGATGTCGATAACCACAATGCTTGTAAAATTTATCCTACGTTTGGTTAAGTTTTAAGCACTGTGGTAGGAATTAAATTAAAATAAAAATTTTCTGTGTATTTTTAGTTTTGATAAAAAACTGTTCAAGGAAACAGAGGGTGGCCTAAATTGGTTAACTAAACATTAGTGCATATGATCATGATATTTATTTGATTGAATTTAGGACACACCCAGCACTTATGATGATATCCTGTTACTGGTGTGGAAATATTTCTGCAAAGTGTGCCACTTTGCATTTTTCCCATTACCCCCAGAGTGCCAGTGATGTAACCAAGTTCACCAAATTAGTATTAATCAGAATTAAAGTTTTCATCACACATAAAAAATTGCCTGCAAAACATAGATACAAGTCATAGCTTGTTCATATCATTCTAAATTCAAATGACTGCTGCAGTAGTAGTATACTGTGATATGATGAAAAAATTTTTACTTTAAGTTAATCATAAACTCGCCAATTAGTACCGAAAATGTAATTTTGTGAATGCTTCACTGTACAGCACTAAACAGAGACCTCTGTGAAACAGTGATCAAACTATACTATATCAAAGCTACAAATTAAAAATGCTTCACTGTATAGCACTAAACAGAGACCTCTGTAGAATAGTGACCAAACTATACTGACGAGCTTACCTCCAGAATAGGATCTGTTATGTGATGAATAATAAGAAAGTGGTACACCACTGCTGTTTTGAGATCCAAAGCTAGCAGAACGTTGATGACCTTTCCGGTGTAACAACTGTTGATCGAATCGAGACTCCAATGCACACAGTTCCCCTAAAATCGCATCCAGTTCAACTTCTTGGCTGTCTGTTGATAAATGCATTAATGGTGATTTGATGCATATGTGGTTACCATACGTGTATGGTGAACAATTCTTATGTTACATAGAGGTGTAAACTTACCTTCTAAATTGGCCATAGAGAATCTGTAACTATCTATTCTTGGAGAAATAAAATGTAATCTATCGGCTGTAGACATTGGTCGAATAGGAGTCATACCTTCAGGGACCTATTTAAAAAAAAATAAAAATAAAAATAAATGAGTACCACACTGAAAACAGTAAATATTTTAACTGACAAACTTTTGTTGTATCAAAGACTATAATTGTAGAAAAAAAAGTAGAAATATTTCTTTACAGCCAATTGAATGCTGGATTCATATGACTATACTACATAGAAGGTTGTACATTCGAGAATTACAAGATTGATTAGTTCTGTGAAATTAGCTTAAAAATTATGCCTTGACTCTCAAGACTCTTGAGAATTACATTCCCAATATTTAAGCTTACACGTCATAAACTGATAACATGATACGTTTCTGGAATCCAGAAAAACCTAGTATTGCAATATTTGCACAATGAATGCAAATCATAACATGACTGTTTCTTCATTGTATTACACATCATTGAAAACGCTCTGTTGAATCCATTGGCACGCGCACACATCAACAGTTTACATAAAAATATAATGAATAACCAGGATGAAGCAAAGTGAGAGCTGAAAAACCTACAAAATTCATGGTGTCAGCAAGTCTAACTTCTTTAAACCATTGATTATGCATATCAAGATGCATAATCTTATTGATGAAGGAAAAATCAAACAAACCAGTCATGTTGAACTCTTAAATTCGTAATGTTAGAGCATTCACACGTAGGTTGATGATGACTGCTTCTTGGTAATACTACTTCTTGTATTGGTTCTGCTATTACAAGAACGTATGTAGTGAAGCTATATTTTAATAGCTTGCAAGATTTAGTCTTGTTCAGCAAAAAGGATGTTGCTAAGCAAGCAACATTTTTGAAAAAATGATATACACTCATATTTAAAACAAAAATATGTAACACATGCTTTATATTAGCAATATTTGTAGAAAAAGTTACTGATTCATGTTTTGTTGTTTAATGCTGTTAGGTTACTTGTCCTAAACATTTAAACCAAACCTTTTGAAGATATCTCAAAAAAGAATAAACAGTAGAATATCAATACATTAAATACAGTACTTTAAAATGGGTGTAGGCCGAAACACCGACAATTAAAATACAGACAAAATAATACCGACAGTTCAGGATTTTAACGTTAATGCCACAAAATTGATTAATTTTATTTTAATTTTTAAAATTAATTTTATTCTTTTATTCTTAAACGTATGATTTAACATGTTTTCCCTAACCTAACCTGCACAGTAAACCCATAACCAAGTACAAATAAATTGAACTGTCGGTATTTCAATTGTCGGTATTATGATTGTTGGTATAACGAGCGGGACCGCTTTTAAATACAGTAGAACAAGTAGAACACCAATACATTAAAAATGCAGTTCCACAAGCAGTCTTCTCCGAGCATATTTGGACAAAGAGAAGTTAAATATCAAAATACAAATAAGATTTGTATTTGAACAAAGTTCAATGGCAATGATGTTGTAGAGTTGCATTTCTGTAGGCTATATGAAACTTACATTTCAGTCCCTAAAACAACATACTTTTCCAATTTATTCATATACCATGATGCAGTTCCTTCCACAAACAGTTTTCTTGAATAATATCTCGATAAAAAAAAGTTCAAATCCTTAAGATTTGTATTCGAACAAAGTTCATTGGCAATGACGTTGAAGAGTTGCATCTGGAGTGAAGGCTATACAAAATACTGTACATGATTCAGTAGGCCTACCAGCAACATCGATATTTTTCTTATTGCTATACGTATTGTATAAATGCTATACTATTCAACCTAAGATACTGAGACATACAAAAGTATCGCGTCAGTAAAACAACATATCGATGATGTATGGACCAGAAAGTATGAAAGTTATAAATGTATAACTTTTCTTGTTTACCATTTATTGCATCTAGTTCCATAATTTATATATAATTATTGCAATAACATTTGAATCTTTACCACTGACACTGCCAATTTGAGCCAATATTACACATCTATATCTAACTTTAATTTTCTTGAGTTTTTCTCACTCATACCATAGGGTTGAGGATGCATGTTAGATGCATAAGTGGAAACTCATGAAAAATAAAAGGTGTACTAGGTATAAAACTTAAATAGGACGAGGAAAGAAAGCAACGTGGACATAGTGATAATGTTGATAAGACATGAACCTCAGCATTTGCCTCTGGAGGACCATAAGGAAGACAATCACCAGCAGAAAAAATGTTTGCACCTCAAGTAGCCAGCCTCAGGGATGAAAAATCCCAGCCTCACAAATAAAAACCACTAATCATCACAAAAGAGGGTAAAAGTACAATTTAAATAATAGTAAAAAATACAACAAAAACCACCAGATACTCCGTTAAATGCAATTACGTATTCAAAATAATTAATATATGTGCAAGAGTTTGCAAAGATGTGAACCATTGCTTGGATTTGGTGAATTTCTTAATTTGTGTTCTACAGTGTAGCCAACAAGGCTGTGTCTACTTAACTTTTAGCTGAGCAAGTTCGTAGAAGATTAGATGGTTATACAGGGTGTTCCCATACATAACGTCTGGCAAAATTGTAAAACCACAGATGTTTTTGCATCAAAACAATGCAAAAATAGAAACAGCATATCAATGTGGCTCTGGAAAGGTTCCTTTCAGAGATAACACAAGGTGAAGTCACATTTTTTGTCTAATACATTCGAAAATCATAGGGTGGGGGAACGTTTTCTGGATCCATATGGAAGTTCTGCTTTGGTTTGATGCAACGCATCTCAGGTTAAAATTTCGCCAGACCTTTTAGTAACACCTTATAGTAAGACAGCAAAATGTTCATTTCTACGTTTAATTCATTAAGTTAAAAATAAAATTCTTCGAGCATTCAGGAACTACAACACCATTAACAAGCAAATGACAAGCTTTAAAATGACTTTCTAAATACTATGACAAAATACCACAACACAGCATTTCACTAAATAGGTTGATGATCACCATAATTAAGCATAAATCACTGCAGTTGCTTTTCAAGATTACTTTACACATTGAAAAATTAATCGGCACCACTCTTGAGTATGTATATGTAAAAAAGTTATAAAATTAACTTTTATTTCAAATCCAAATTGCATAAGAAGAAAATCTTATTTTGATAAGCAGTTCCGGAAGAGCAGTTTAGGACATTAGGCTGAAATTTTGAAATATAAATGGTTGTTTTTGTTTTTTACAAGTATAGGTATTTTAACAGTTTCAATGCCAGTGTAGATATCAGCAACAGTTTCAATGCCAGTGTAGATATCAGCATTTCAAGGATAATCTTTAGCTGTCATGTGCAGGATGAAATCGATGCACAGCTTTTTCTTTTGTTTTGAAAGAAATGCGAAAAAAAGTGTCAGCTTAGGATTGCCAAGAGCACACACTATAAAACATAGGCTAGAATTCTGATAAGATAAGCAAAAACCTTTGTTTTTAAAAAATATTTTTAAAAAAATGATGGACATCGAATACACGTCTTTATATCATTGTTCGATAACATCTTAAATGTAGTGGTTCCAGTTCATGTATTTTGTGTCTTGTACAATGCCTACTGTAAGATAGTCCACAAAATAAAGTCATACTGTAACATAAAAATTGAGTTGTGTAAACATCTCAATCTTTATACAACGAATACAAATTTTTTATATCATTGTTTGATAACATTTTAATGTGATGGTTCCAGTTCATGTATCTTGTACTATACCTAGGTAATATAGCCAACAAAACCAACAGTTTTTCTGTAACATAAAATTTTAGTTTTGTAAAACATAAAAAGAAAATCTAGTTCCTGAAATAAAAGTACAAGTACTTCATTTGTAGAACCTCACCTGTGACAACTTATCACAGATGAATAACCACCAAATGTCTAGAGTGCCACACTGACTATTATTTCTAGTTGAGTGCTCACCATAAAAAAACTAACAATGAGAAATCGTAATGTTGACAAGCAAGCAGCACTTTCAAAAAGAAAGTCTTAAAGAATTTTTTTTTAGTGTGAATGAAATAGCATTATTTATATTAGTGAAAAATTCTTTGTAGCTTTATGTAACTTTACAGCAGGACGTACTATAGAATGTTTACATAAGATGAAGGTTGCAATAAACTTCTCTACCAAGGATTTTCAACTACAACAAAAAACTAACAGAACAAATATTTGTATTTTAACACCAAGACATATAAGTTATACAGGAAATCCCAGATTTATTTGAGGGTTACATTCTGCGAAAATCTTGGATAAATTGAAAATCGCTTATAACGGAATTCCCATGAAGTGACAAAACTACATTCATTGGATAACCCCAATTAGTTACTTGGGTAATCGCATATATTGAAATAATAGCGAAATTTGCTATTGCTTCATAAGTCACACCAATTGTCTATTCGCAAAAATGAACATTTTCTCGCCTGTAATGAGCATCTGGGAGGATTTTCTCATCGCAAAATCGCATAATTTGAAAATTTCTAAAAAAAATGCTTCAGATATAAAACCCAAATTGCATCGGGTATTCCTGTATATAAAAAGGGGCTTTGGATACCAAGTCCAAAACCATGGATTCAAAGGTCAATATAGAAACCTTTCATAAATAAAAAATCGGGCATATAAAAATATCCATAAGTATTGTAGCCAAACTAGAGTGGGTAACCTGTTTAATTGCTGATGGACTATGAAACAAAAATCGCATAATAGCGAAATTGTTTTGTTGCCTATAACTAGCATCTGAGAGGGTTTCTCTTATCGTTGTATATCAGCAAAATCACATTAAATAACGACTACGGAATAATACTTCAAATACGAAACCATATAAATGTGATTCAAAGGTCAATGCAGTGAGAGCAGGAAATGAAATTATCATACACCCACTACCACAAGCTTCTATCTATATTTCATCAAGAGGGGGAATATTTATTAATGTTTTATTTTGCAACATGTTGGGGGCAATGATGACCTCCTTTCCTTGGTCTCCCATTCGGTAACATCCATCACTTGTCCACACAAAGGACCTACTACTGTTAACTATTTAGTATTTTCAAAGATAAGTTGAGTGTAACAGAATAAAACATGTAATTATAGCCTGCACAGATACAAGGTTAGTAAAAATCGAGACCATTTTTAATGTGTTTTGCTCAAAATCGCCCAGATGGAGAACAAACCTGTTCACCCTCAAATAGGAGAAAACAGTTACTTTTCATCAAAACAAAGTTTGACAAAGTAGCGATCTATTTAAAAAAATTCTTCAAACAATCAATAGATATGAATACAAAGTAAATGAAGGCTACGCATAATAAAGGGGTAATTAGCAGGTTTATTTCCAAACATATAGGAAGAGTGTATTATTAATGGCACGGTTTGACCTGTACACCTTAGTTGCCTTTGGTTTTCCTTTTAAATCTGTCATGTTCATCTGTCAGTACACCAGGTGCATGCAATAATGTCTCACCAAAAACCATCTGCTGGTTAAGGTAATAGCCTCAGGTGTAGCCTCACTCCCCATATGTCTGAAGAACTAGTACGAGCGAGCGAGCGTAAGGTAGTACGTACACAATAAACAGGCAGCTGCAGCATCAACTGTAGCACCTGCAACAGGTACAGAAAAGCCTGTTGTTTGTTTTTTCTTCAAAGTTTTACGTCCACCTTATCACAGTTTTCCATTTACGGGTAGCATCGTCCATCTATTTGCATTTTATTTTTTTGGATTTTTAATTTTCTTTGTTTCCACTCCTCCATTTTATAGGGTTTTTTTTTTTTGTTCCTTTCGAATGTCTTTAAGTTTTTTATCTTGGCTCGAGCCAGGCTTCAGTAGCTTTTAATTGCGTTAAGAAATGAAAAAAAAACACCCTATCATAAAATGAAATATGAACCAGTATCAAAATGTCACTGATCAAGAGACTGCCTGCAAAGGTCTACTCCACAGTAATACTCTATACAGGGTATATCTGTATCAAAATGTCACTGATGCTCTATGTTTATGCAGGGTGTCCTAAAATTCACAAAGGATTTTGGTGAAAGTCAGAAAGTGTGATATTTTTTTTTCCAAATTAATTTTATCACAAGTATATTTAATATTTTTTCACATGAAACAAATGTTTGTAATGTGTCAGAAATAGTCTTTTTTTTTATAATTTTTCTTACATATTTAATGTTTTCATTTTAGATCCATAATTCATGATGAATTTTCAAGAGAAGAATTTCGTTGTAACCAAAAAAAAATTAGCCTTTGAACATTCATCATGAATTATGAAAAAACACTAAAACATAAATAAAACTTTAAGAACATGCTGTATTAATACTTATTTGTATGTAACAAAAAAAGTAATGTATGAAAATTCACACATTTTAACAAAAAAAAAGCCATGATTTATAAGACACCCTGTATATTTTTTACCCTACATCTCACCTACAGGTGTTTACATACTAATTATGTATTGAGTTTCAAATATAGTTTTGTTTATGTAGTGTTTTATGATAACCATAAAACTGAATCAGAAGTGTGAACATACTTACTCCAGAACTATAAAACTAAAGTTAAGTTACTGAAATTGTAAACAACTTTTATTTCTCACAAGTTTGTGAGAAATAAAATGGCATGCAACTGTGAATATTCATTAGTATTTTTAGTAGCAGCTAAATATTTGATGTATTTTTAGTAACGTCTACAGAAACTCCGTTTCAGTCTAATTTCAAAACACCAGAATAGTTATAAATCATGTCTTACAAAGCTTGAGTTGACTGTTCTGATGTACTAACTGGAGACGAAAACAAAGTTGATAACTTTTTTTAACACAGGTTAAAAATGGTTGATAATTTTATTTACCTACGGTTTATTATTTCTGATGGGAATGTCCAAATATATGCATGTAAATACAATCATTACATTCTTGTTAATTTTATATCATCACAAAAACGTTGTAGGTTTATCCTGAGTGACAGCTATTTTCTTGAGAATATATTATGCATTATTCCAAACCCACAATAGACTAGAATCCCATGTTTATTTTTTCCCCTTTTGTAATTCTGAAAAAGTTTGTAAAACAATTGGCTTTTACTCCTCCTCTGCCTTAGTCGGTGCTAACAAGAACAATGAGTATAATCTCCACCATGGAGTGTTTTGAACCTTTAATAGAAAATGAAAAGAAAAAATGAAAAGAAAACTGACAGTTCTATCCAAGTAATAAACAATTAAAACAGCCACTCTTCGAAAGAAAAAAGTTAGTGTCAAGAGATTAATTCGCCCCTCGTTGAAAGCAATATTCCGAAGTAAAAACAAGCAACACGTTGTAACTCATCAGCCCAAAGCAAGATTTGGAACCATTAAGCCCAGTAGCTTCAATGGACAAATGTCACTTATAGCCAGCGTAAAAACCTGTTGTTGTTTGGTCAGTCCCCACTCTTAAAAGTGTCAGCTCCCACCTGCCCATCAAGGCACACGAACACCACGAGCCAATGGCTTTGCTGGGGCAAGAGCCGATTGTCTACGACCTGTTCTTTTGGTCTTCATCAGATATGAGCAAAGAAACGTGTGAAACAAACGAAACAACAATAAAATACAATCGAACGGAAATGACTAAATTGCGGGTAAAAAGGAATTTCCGAGGCTTTTCACCCCTCTAAGATGAGCGGTGTATAGTCTTTGATCATTCATGTAACTGCATTACAGGGTGTCCAATAAGTCTGGAATCATAGTTTCGTACAGTTTACTTGTATATTCTTGTACTCAGAGAATATTTCAATGTGTCCTTAAGACTTGTGTACTTTATGACTTTCTTTATACAAAGGTCATAAAAACTTTCTGCCATGAGACACCATGTACTGTATCCCCCTTTAATTTGGTCCCAATTTTCTTGATGAGGTCTTTCAAAAAAAAAAGTGGTACACTTTAGGAAGACAAGTACACTTAAGTTTAAGTGTACTTCCTATCCCAAGTGTAAATTAGTGTAACTGTTTTAATGCTGTTTAAAGTGATTTTCATTTTGTTTGCACAAAGAATTACAATTGATAAATTTCAAGATGTTTGTTCAGGGAGAGTTCCAATTTCAGTATATTGTCTTGGTGTTCCTGTATCCTACAAAAATCGTATAGTTTCAGGCTTATAGAACATCCTGTGTATAGTGTATATTCCCTTGAGGGTGGGCCCCAACCTTCCTGATGAAGTCTTCTTCCAAAAGAACACTCAACCTTCTTATTCGAAGTCTATAATGGCGTTGGTGTTTTGTTGTTTGCAATGTAGTGTTAATTTCATTTACACAAAGAATTTACAAATGATTAAACTTTATGATGATTGTTCCGGAAGAGTTCTAATCCAAGTTCACTGAAATGTTTGTTCCTGTATTATCAAGGACAAAACTGTATTTACCATGCATACAAATAACAGATTGCCTACCGCTTCCATTTGCATGCATTGAAGTTTTTGCCACTCTGTTGACATTTCCATATTTTCGATTTATGCGATTTTTTTTTATGTACAAAATAATAAAAAAATGTCAAAAAAAGGACAAGAAAATTTTTCCCACAAGCTTTTGCGAGAAAATTTCGTTACATGGAATACCTGTAACTTACATGATTACATGAGATATTTGTTGGCGCTAAATTAAACCAATGATAGAAAAAACACCGTTTTAGATGTCAGATATTGTAATGTATCAACTATAGTGTTACCAACTACCATAGGTTATGTCCATGGGAGTAGTGTCCATACAGTAACGTTTTACAACTACTGTATTACCTATCATGGGTTAAAAATTAAATTTGTACAGACAACAGAATTAGTTAACCATCAGTTAGTGAACTTCAACACCAAAATTGTTATCGAATATGGTTAATCGAAATGTGATCGAACTGAACAGTGAGCATTGTTCTGGTGAAATAATAGTGTTGAAGAATATCGTAAAAAATTTAATGAGTTGACTTTTGTTTTCTCTATGCTCTAGTCTAGCTAGTCTAGCCACCTAGTTCACCAAAAATCACACCGTAACGCTTAAAGTATACTATAGGGCTATAGGCAATTTTCAATGCCTATTATGAAAAGCTGATGTTGAAAGATTGATAAATTGCAACAAACTGACGGTTATAAACTATTTCAGATACAATGACTTATTACACCAGTATTGACGACAGTAATGTATAATTTCAGTGTTGGGTAATAAATCTTAATTTTAGAAAATTCCTTTCTCAAATGCAATGAACCTTGTAATAATTGTTATCATAGACAATAGCAGTGAATTCAGTTATCAGTTGACAGAACATTTCCTACTTAAGTTGCCATCATTCTCATTCTTATTCCAAAAACATTGTGACATTTTAAACTAAAATCGACAATAATGTTTCCTGTGACATACATTAAGCGCAGTTCAAATTATCACACTCCACCTACGCTGTATTTCCAGCATAATAATAAAGTTCAGGGGCTAAATCATTCGTTTTGACACAAGGTTTACCATGCATGCTTTACACATTTTTCTGGGTCATGCATGCTCAACACTCAAAAGATTTTCCTTAATAGCTTTCACTTCCAATGAGTTCTTTTAACTTTTGCTCTTTAAATAGCTATAATTTTCGGGAAAAAAACAATAACCCTTATCACAATGAAATGTGATGTTTCATCAAATTTTCCACTTTGAATCATGTTAAAGCGCTACGGTTATCAAATTGGATCCTACGTCTTATCAAAGGATCCAAAATAATTGTAGGAACATTCAGCCAAGTTTAACTACAGGCAAAGCTATTGGTTGATTTAGTTCTATCATAAACTACCGATCAAACATTTTGATCAAACAGTTCACAAAATGCTTCTTACATGATTGCTCTTTAATACATTTCTTCATGATTTGAGAGCCAAAAAAAAAATCCACAACTGAATCGATCGAACACAGGTTTTGCAATCTCTTTAAAAAATGCAAGTGCCCCGAAGCTTTGTGAAAGTTGATGCAAGAAGTTTTCTTTGAAAAGAAAACCACCATTGCCAGAAGCGGACTAACATAGGTCAGCAAATGCAAATGGTTCAAAGCAAAATGTGGTGTTTTTTTTTCACATACATAGAATTATGTAGGAGTGTAGGCAAACAAGGTAGTTAATAAACTAAATGCCAACCATATTAAAAATAGACTATCTTCTTGTGATTCACGCAATGGAGCAATACTTGAGGCTGTAACCACTCCATCATAGGCCTAATAAGGATATAGTTATGTGGACAGTTTTTATAGTCACTAGAACTTTTTTTACATTATGGTATATAAATTTAACTTAAAATTTATGAGTAATTTTTTAATATACATGATTTATACTTCAAAATATTTGTTTTGTATATAGGCCTACCCAGTCGTAAAATTTCTCTATTGTTCATTCAAGAAATCTAAGATTCTCTGCTCCAATGTTAGCACATTTTTCTGCAGGGGGCCTACATGAAAGTTTATAGTAAAATAATGGTATACTATCACACATGAATCTATGTAGAAGATGTAGACCAACAAATTAATTGATAAAGATAAATTAAATGTGTATTATATATACCCCTATATAATATATTGAAAATATACTACCAGTAACTTATGAAACGTATCAATGGAGCTACATTTGGAACATTTTCAAACTCCATCATAGGCCTAATAACGATGTCATGTGACTTTTGTTGAAGTTATGTGACATTTTCTCAATATATTTGATACTTGTGAATCATTTTTAAATACATAAACATAAAAATAACTCATATATTTTGTGACCATAGTAAAATTTCTTTGCTTTTCATGAAATCAAATTAACTCCCTACCCTAACATGTAGTATGAAAGGTTAAGAACTTATATACAAAAGTAAGGATCTTTTTATATTATTTTCTGTATTACCAAAGTCAGTTTTACCTATGTAACATTAATTTAAAGATAAACTTCATAATGCAAAAGTAACTTAGTTCAAGTTAACATAATATAACTGAATAATATAATTGCATAAGTTTGAACACATACTGGTATAGGAACAAACAAGGCTTATTTTCCAGTTTGCAGTTAAAAGTGTTTAAGTTGTTTAATGAGCTTCTTGATTTAAATTATCAGAATATCCAATTAATTGACACTAAAACTGCTCAAATTAAACGCCCAATTATACGTTTGATTTGAGAAGTTTCAGCAAATGATTATACAGTAGTTTACCTTCTTAGATTGTTTCTAAATATAACAATTCTTAATATATATCAAGATAATTAATTATATAATTAACATTCAATAGCTAGAATTGATACACCGATGAACATAATTCCCTACAGTACTTTAAAGGTTACTAATTTTTATGGAAGAGAGCTTTTAAGTTAATTGTGAAATGCCTAAACATGTGGTAAATTTCTTCAAAACATTTATTCATTAAATAAATGTTTTCTAAGCTATCATATTTACAAGGAAATTCTAGCTTTGGTAAGTTAAACGTGCGGATAACAAATAATGTGTGGGTGAAGCACGTTCATCATTCATCGAGTTCAAAGACACACATCCCACGTATTAATAAACCCTAGCATAATTTTTTTCATTTCACCGCTGATTAATATTTCAGCAGCCGAGTTCACATTTCTCATTCAGTCATTAAGGCTATTTTTTCTCGATCCAAATGACATTTACATAAACATCCACGAAGAAGAAGCAGCATCTTCTCATATGGTAACCAAATTCACAAGGTCAATGCACCCCGTAAACGGTTCAATCAATCGGTTCTTTCAACCATTTTGGTAAAATGTACAAAGAAAATAAACCAGTATCTCAACGTATGTGGTATAGTGTCCATCCAGCACTCAACCTTATGTTAACTTAAGACAAGGAAACAAATACAATCGCGACAAACAATGTACAATTTCATACTCACAGCATCCTCAGCCATATCAATGCCTCCATCATCCGAGAATTGTTCATCATCTTCACTAGGCCCATCGTCGCTTATCACAGAATGACAAGGTTTCTCCCCAGCTAAAACTTTCTCCATATGACCTTGTTTGGCAATTAATGCATGATATGCTAGTTCTTTCTTGAGCATTTTGAAACCAACAAACAGCAGCAAGCAACAACAAAAAAACCGGGGTAGGGCTCTTCTGTTACCTTCTTCTTCACGCGTCGAAAAAGCTCAAGAACGGATTTACGACAATTAGTTTGACAAGCCTGTACGTTTGGATCAGGCTACCCATACTCATCGATTTCTGAATTGAATCAAAGTTCAATTGTATAATCCTGATGCCTTGGAACCATCGTCTCCTTTGGTTAACAGTAGAAAAGACCCCAGGGTTGGTCAATTCCCAGCAGTTTTGTATGGAATGGAAAGACAGTGAGATGCGAACAGAGACCAAAGACAAGGGAGCCAGCAACCTTATTTTCAGACTGACTCACACGGAGAGCCAGCTACAAGAGAGCAAGGCCAAAAGCGTAGCACCAGCCAGCTGGTTCACTATGTTATAGCATTTGCGCCACCAATCTCCCTTGAGTTACCGAATGGAAGCAGCCAGTAGCTTTGCCTCTTTGGCAGTAGGGACAACACCCGAAGTGGGAATCTGGGAAAGTACTCAGGACTCACTACTTTTCTCTTTTTTCTCTCCAAAGATTAAGAAAGAACTAAGGCACAAGCTCACAAGACAATTATTACCCAAACTACACGATAACACGCAATCATTAGCTAACAATTCCATTCTTTTTTTTTTTGAAGTGCCCAAAAATAAGGGACGTTTGCAGTAATTGGACAACACACAAAAAAAGCTCTTTTTGGATGCATCAGCATTGATGATGAGAGAGATGAAATGAAAGTGTAATTAAAACTGTACAAGTTAGAAATGAAAAGTGAAATAAAAAATGTATGGAGTTGAAATAAATAAACAGTCGTAGAAAAACACCATGTGAAAAAGTGCATAACTAAAACATACACAACTCCACCCACATCCACATGCTGAATTAATGAGTCCTTGTGTGCCTGTGTGGTAAAAATTACATTTCATTGAGTACAACTTTTAAATCAACAACTTTTACAGAAAAAAAAAATTATAACACTAATTCTAAAACCTTACACTACGGTATAATAAAACAAAAATATCTTTCTCGGTAGCACAGTAGGTGATGAATTCCTAATGTTTGGAATCAAGAATAGCAAAATTGCTATTCTAACGATGGCAATTTTGATTTGGAGTAATAACTCTTCAACAAAACAAATCTGAATGTCCAGTTGTTTTATGAAAAGTGCCAACTTCTAATGAAACACGTTCAAGTTTCATTGAAAAAAAAACCTTGTTTTTCTCTAATTTTTCAAAGTTAACATGAAAATTGATACTTCCAAATACAATTCTCTTTCCTTATCGTCATTCCCTTGAAAAGTTACCACTCTTTAAGTTAATTTTTCGGGACTGGCACAACTGTACAAGAAGTATTCAGCAAATATTCTTATGTATATTACATAATATTACACCGAAATTACATTAACTTAACTTGTATTTTCTCTTTGCAGATGTTGTGAAGTTTACTGAATAACTGGTGATATGTATTCAACAAAACCAATTGACAAACCTATAAGAGCTATGGAATACCCAAAGACAGTCGGTACAATAGAAAACCCAAACTGCAACCAAATCCCAGACTTGTGGTAAATTTCATTTTTATTGGTTCAATTCAATAATTCTTATAAAAATAGAAGTGTAGCTGTTCTAATTTCAGACAGCAAACATATAAATCATATGTACTATTGTATGTATACTAATGTTGGTTGAAGGTACAAATAGGTCATTTTTCTTTCAATCTTTTCATAGTGTACTGTAGGCTAAAGACTCGAAGAAGGTTATATTGTAACAATAAGAACGAGACTCATCAATTGTAGTGTCAAAAAATCAATATAATTGAGGAGCCTGGTGTAAAAGGGTGTTAAGTTACATTTTTACAATTTCGAGAAAAATGCGTTTAGATCTGAACTTGCCTTGCTGTCTATGGGCCACTTTCAGGCCCATAGCCAGAATTTTGTTTCAGGAGGGGCTTTTTGTTCAACCAAAAAAACAACTTAGTCATCATAACTAACAACGATGATGTCTGTTTACTAACTACACTCTACAGTATTTTGAACTTGATTTTTTTAAAAATATGTATGATAAAAAAATAGTTTAGATTTCGGAGGGGGCTGAAAACCCCTTAGCCCCTCCCCCTCCCAGCTACTTCATACTTCTTGCACTGATATCTTTGCACATATTGTTGTTTTGCTCAAAATTATGCATCAAGGAGGTAGAATTGTACCTAACAATTCTAAAATTTAGTCATTTTTGATAAAAATGTTACTTGACACCCTTTTACATCAGGCTCTTCAATTATAAAATAATTATAATACTAAAGTGTCAACTTTTTGTGTCGATAAGTAAATAGGAAAAGATGTGAAAAAGTCATAAAAAAGCAATGTGTTAAAATTAAAAAAAAATCTTGTCAATGGCTGAGGTGACAAACAGTTTTTACAGATTAAAAAGGGTTAATTTACAAAAGTTGGATTTTGTTTTTTACAGAAATAAACATAAATTATAGTAATTAGTTTGGCAACCCCTTGGACTAGAAGGGCCTTAGGCATTAACCTATTATGCCTACTGTGTAATGCACCACTGACCACAGTATTATATTTGTAAAGTTAATGACTTGAATAAATCATCCAGTTTTATGACTGTACTTAATGCATGCCACCCTGACTTAAAGTGCAGGCACTTTTGTTTGGTAGCATCCAGCAGTAGCATTCAGCACAAACAAAATTGATTATTTTTTATATTAAACTGTTAATTATATTTACCGTGCTTCAAAACATGAAAAAAATAGGGATTGAGCATAATGTGAAGAAAAAAAAAGGACAAAAATTTAGGTTCCAATACTTGAGCTTGAAAGATAACCCATGTTTATTCCTTTCATAAACACAAGAATTAGCAAATTAGCAACATTTCCAAATACACCATTTATAATAAAATTAACTTGTGCAAATTCGTTGACCATGGATATTATGTCATGCATTCGATTAGTCAGCTAAAAAGCGGTTCGATCTTGCTCAACTCTTCGATTGCTTTGGAAACAATTTTTCTTGTTCCGATCTTATGATTTTTATGACCGCAAATCCAGAAATAGACAGGGACAGTTTCAAGTGAAAAACAAGTGGTCTAAAGCCTTCTTGCTCTCAGCACAGACCCTTTTGCTTTGCCAGATGCATCATTAAACAGGTTAATACCGTAACATAATCCAGATGTCTACTGTCTACAACAATATCCTAAAAAAAAAAGAAGACAAACTCAAAGTTTGTCACTTAGCCTTATTTGTTTGCTATATATTAAACATGGAATGAAACTACAAGTATATACAGGGTGTTCCTAAAAAGTCAGGCAAATGTTAACCACAGATGTTACACATGAAAACAAAGCAAAAATTCCATATAAACATGGGTCCAGAAATGCTTCCCTTCTGAGATAACACAGGGCCCATAGGCATATTTGTCTTATAATCGCTGTAGGTATGCAAATGAGTAGGCCTATACATTTATGGACTTTTTGCTTTATGTTGATGTATAGCCTCTGTGGTTAAAATCTATCTGGACCTTTTAGGTACACCTTGTATTCTGAATTGAGCAGTTGGGTGGAATAATGACGTAACCGAAAATGTAGTTTTGAAAAAAAGGGCAAAAACTTCTGGCACTTTCAAATATAAGATTAAAAAACATTCCTGTCAACTGTATATTTATAGAAAGAAAATGAACAAGTTTTGCAAAATAAGTTGACTTTGGTTGACAGGCCTCAAGTTACAAGCTGATTTAAAAATGCAATTACACCGTTATTCCAAATTTATAAATGCATCTATGCCATTTTTTCCAAAGATCAGTATCTTTTCCATTGTGAAACAAGCAAGTAAAACAACCAGGAAGTGAAGCGACAAAAAGAAAGAAGTCACAAAACATTTTAAATTTACAATAGTTGCATTCCATATTGTTCCAAAAACTCCAAAAGTGCAAATTATATGCAACCCAAGATCTTTATGCTATAAACAGGTCTAAAAATATTCAATATATGCATTTTAAGAAATAATAACGTAAGTGGATTTACATCGTTTTTTTCCACCCAACTTCTCGATTATATTATAGAAATTTTTGGGCATTCACGGTGATCGCACCAGAATTGCTGTTAAACTGATTATACAGGATTTACGTTCATTTGAAAAATACTTCTTCCTCACTGAATGTTATGGTTTTCCGCAGTTGCACATTAGGAAATAAGTGAGGAAATGGAAGTTACTCCTGTAAGATTATAAAGGATATCCTCAACAACTGATTTTTAAAAAAAAACAATAATTCATTAAACTCTTTAAGGTGTTAAGAACAAAAAGATATTTATTTATTTTACACCAAACTCACAACTATTTAGCTTTTAGCATAAGTCATTTTCCAAACAATACAGAATGATACTTCGGAACATTTCTGAGCTCGTTACTCAAAAAAAAAAATACCATTACTACTAATTTTCTATGGAATACTAAATGCTTTTGCACAATCATACGTTTCTTAGGAAATCGCTCAACCAGCACGAAAACACTCTACCGCACTTGCAAAATTGCATTTAAAATTGAACCTCATGCACAATTTCTTACATTAAATCACATTAACAATTAGTTTCACACCAATACTCATTACATTCGCAACTACTGTAATCTAATGCATTTTTTACTTCAGTTTTTACTTTTTCCACTTTTGAAATTTTTCAATTCACCACTGCAAATCTAAGATGAAATAAGTTCAAAAACTTGATAGACAATAATTGATAAACAAGCATTAACATCTCAAGTTGTAGAATAGCGACGGAAGATAAAGGTGATAGTATTATCACCTATGACATTTTAAAGTCAAGAACCAGTCATACTACATGTTGTTTTTTTTCATCCTACATGGCTTTTAAAGGAGCTTTTTAAATATAGTTTACAGGTACAATACATGATATGATACCATTCAAAAAAGATTACAGCAGCGCTTTCAAGAATTTTCATCCTAGGCATTCGGACACAACTCAAATAAAGAGCGCCAAACCAAGTTTGGCAAATTCGAAGATAAAGTGCAGAATTCAATGAAAAACTCGATAATGTGCTGCGATACACCAACTTCTAACATCCTTCAAATGTGACCTTACACATTTTGAACTCATGTACATTGGGAAAATGTCATCATTATAGCGAACTCCTCATGTCGTACATCTTATATTATATCTATATACATGGCAAAAGAATGTTGGATGGACGCAAATCAATTTAAAATAAGTTATGTCCTAGTACTGTACAAAGCTTGCTTTCTACCTAATATTAAATACACTCGCCACGATTATTACATGTGTTTGACGCTATGAAAGAACCAGTCCAGTTTCGTAGTCCAAGCACCTCCGTATGCTTCAAAGAACTGATTTTGAAAGTATTCCAAAGCTTCTTCGTCCATCTTTTCAACGGCGAGAGTTTTTCTCAAGTAGCCAATGTCGTCCATAGACTGGAGTTCAGGAATTCCAGTACCAAGCATCATCGTAAACAACGAAATCAACAAATTGGCATGATGACGAAGCATTAAATAGGCTTTGCCGCAAAGTTCTTGAAATCTTTAAAAAAAAAAGAAGGAAACTCAGTCAACTTTGTAAGTTTCTCCAAAATACAGCAGCGAAACAGAATTGCATCATCTTTGTAATAAGAAAGGCAGAAACGTGTTAATGTTTATAATGCAGTACCATTCAGTGAAAATATATATATAAAAAATGGCTAAAACGTCCAACTTAAAAAGTGGATTGATCGGTATTACTTACGCTTGAAATTCTTTACTCTTTTTTGGATTCTCCGTTCCTTTGGAAATGACGTACAAGAAATCATCGGTCAACACAAATGGAACACGTTCTCTGTTGATTCCAAATTTCTTTTTGAAATGTCCCAAGAAATGCCCAAAATCAATGTGAAAAATCTGAAATGGAACATTTTGTTTTGTAAGATATCTCTTAAACATAACTTACTGCTCAAATTTTCATTTAACAATGGAACTACTAAGTGACAGTGTTAAGCAAAGTTTAAGCAATGTCACAAGTCAGATTCTAATTGTACTAGAGTAGTGGTTCCCAAACTTATTCGGCTCGCTTCGCTTTTCTAAGATAATTTCACCCCCCCCCCTCCCACTTTTCATCCCATGTCTGCAATTTTTAATAATACAATATTAAATTAAACAAAATGTAAACATTTTTTTGCACATAAATATAGTAATTAATAACAATCAATAATCCTAATGAGAAGGATGAACCTGGTTTTCTGCTACCAATTTATTGTTACTTGGCTCTATATTGATCAGCAGCATTTCTGTTACGACCCATATCGTTGAAAGATGTACAAATGTTTCATAATCCTGCAACGTTGCATATCTGTATAGTGAAGTGCAAAAGTGTTGAAAAATATTTTAAGCGACTAAATGTTTACATTGCTTTTTTATTGCCGTTTGGCCCTCATTGCCCCTTTACTGCCTTTTAACTTCCACATATTGCTCCTGAGGCCACCACCACCCACAGGTAGGCAAT